>QANZ01020196.1:0-16119 GCA_003254925.1 Chamaecrista fasciculata
AAATTTCAAACTTCAAGCCATGACTTTAATTAATAAAACATTTTAATTAATTAAATTCCCTTGTATATATGAGGCGCCAACCTCATCCTATTTAGGCCTAATATTAGTGAATTTAATAAATTAATAATTTCCTAACTCTTAGGAAAATTATCTAATTTATAATTCCCTCAATATTATAAATAGGAATATAATTGTAAATAGCCTAATCCAATTATCTATTTAACAATTATCATATATATATTTAAATTTGTCTCACAAATCTAAATATAATATATCTGTAGACAATTAATTCAAGACAAGACTTAATGTCCAACACTAAGTTATGTCTCAAACGGTGTCACAAAAGTGACCCACGAATTAGGGTTAACTCGTGTTCCAGCTTGGCATCTGGTTCCTGCTCATGTGTGACCCAGCAGGCCCCACGTGAAGTTGGCAGCAAATCATCTCATGATTTACAAATCGGGAGCGGGCTCTAGCAAGCCATCACGACTACCCAAGACACGTGAGTTGTCGTTCTAACCCATAAACGACTTAACCTTAGTACTATCGTGTCTAGATCCCTTTTTGTCCTACGATATTTCGGTAAGGATTAGGCATGGGAATGTCATCCAAAATCCAAACCTCAACTTTCTCGATCTCCTGAGTAAGTCCCAAATTCCAGTGTGGCCACACATTCCCTTGGACAGACTCGTCGAGGGGCCCAGTTAAATATCTCCCATCTCTATGAGGGACAAAATTCCATCTTGGTCAACCACATTCCTCAGCACGACAATCAACCAAACCCGTACTCAGCCCTTATGGCTACCCTGTTACGGATAACGTTAGACTAAGCCAAAGCTTGACAACTGTAATGCCGGAATAGTCAAGACCTCAGGTCTAAGGGCATCATGACAGATTGTACAGGAGAGACTAGCTAATGACTGAACCCATGCAGGACTCTCCGGGTCGGTCCAGCAACTTGTAACTCTTACATAATTGCACCATGACTCTCGTCCCAGCATCTAGTGCGTGCATCTCATGCACCGAGGTCATGCTGGTCTTGGTTCAATTCAAGCTCCCACTCGAATGAGCGACCAGGGACTGTTTAGATTAATTATCTCATAATTAATCATGGACTGTTATCATAGTAAACATGCTAATAATATGATAACCATTAATTTATCTCCATAAATTAATTGATATGTTCCCAACATATCTAAAGGATGATTGACCCTAGGGCACAATCTCCATCAGCTCGCTCATGACTAAACCCATGCAGGACTCTCCGGGTCGGTCCAGCAATTTTGTAACCCTTACAAATTTGCGCCATGGCTCTCGAGAAGCATCTAGTGCATGTATCTCTATACACCGAGGTCATGCTGGTCTTAGTTCATTTACGTTCCCACGTGAATGATCGACCAGGGACAGTTTTAGATTAATTATCTTATAATCAATTAAGGACACTATCATAGTAAACACGCTAATAATATGATAACAACATAATTTATCTCTATAAATTAATCAAAAATATGTTCAAATAACACATAAATAAAATGATTGGCCCTAGGGCACAATCTCCATCAAATAACCCCTTGTTTCCTTGGGGTATCCCAAAAATAAACACTTGAGGGATTTGGGAGACAGTTTATCGTTGGGCTGTTGCTTAACATAAACTTCACATCCCCAAACCTTGAGGTTAGACAAACTGGGCCTATTCCCAGTCCATATCTCATATGGTGTCTTCTCAACTGTCTTAGCCGGAACACGATTATGTGTGAAACTAGCAGTTTCTAGAGCATGCCCCCAAAAGGATGGCGGAAGATCAGCTTGACTCATCATAGATCGGACCATATCTAATAAAGTTCGATTCCTCCTCTCAGAAACACCATTCCACTGTGGAGTTCCAAGAGGGGTAAGTTCTGAGACTATCCCACAACTTCTAAGATGATCAACAAACTCTTAGCTCAAATACTCGCCTCCTCGATCAGATCGAAGGACTTTGATTTTCTAGCCAAGTTTGTTCTCTACTTCACTTTGAAATCTTTTGAACATTTCAAAAGACTCTGACTTGTGCTTCATTAGGTAGACATAGCCAAACCTACTGAAGTTGTCAGTGAACCTTATGAAGTACGAGTAACCACCCCTAGCTTGAGTACTCATGGGTCCACATACATCACCATGTATGATTCCCAATAAGTTAGGTGCTTTCTCATTGTGGCCAGTGAAGGGCGCCTTTGTCATTTTACCAAGTAGACAAGATTCGCTAGTATCATATGATTCAAAATCAAATGAGCTTAGAAGTCCATCTTTATGGAGCTTCTCTAGGCGTTTCTCGTTTATATGGCCTAAAAGACAATGCCAAAGGTACGTAGGATTTGATTCGTTAATCTTAATCCTTTCGGTATCAATGTTATAGATATTGTTATCGTGTTGTCGTTCTAATTTTAAGAGGTAATGATTATCTTGCAAATCACCATAAGCAAATAAAACATTGTCTTCATAAATAGAACACCTTCCATTGTCGTTTACACAGGTAAAACCTTCCTTATCCAAATAAGAAAGGGAAACAATGATTGAACTCAATGGAGGTACATAATAATAATTATTTAAAATAAGCCCAGAGGGCAAAACAAGCTCGTATGTTCCCACAACAACAACAGCAACTCTTGCTCCATTGCCTACACGTAGGTCCACCTTGCTTCTGTCCAGCTTTCTACTGTCTCTAAGAACCCTTCACATTTGTACAAATGTGAGAACCACAAGCTGTATCTAATACCCAAATGGTTAAAGTAGACAAGTGAACGTCTATAACAAAGATACCCGAAGTAGAGACTTCACCACTCTTCTTCTTCTTTTGATCTTCCAAATACAATTTTTCCAATGTCTTGACATTTGGCAGAAAAAGCAAATCGCATCCCTTGAAGGCTTCGCCTTCTTAGCAGGTTGTGGGTTAGGCTTGTCCCCTGGCTTGGTCTCACCAACCGAGGCTTTCCCCTTCCTCTTTCCTTTGCCCTTACCTTTCCCCTGGTTTTTCTGAACCATCAGGCAAGCAACGTCCATAGAGTCATTGAAGTACTTCTCATAAGGACTTCCTTGAGCTCTTGGACCGTCGTTGGCAGGCTCTTCAGGGAAAGGGTTTTCTAGGACATAAAGCTTCATTTCTTGGGTGATAACAATTCTCAAATTACGAAACCAGTGAAGGAAGTTCGTCCCATTTAACTTATCCTTCTCAAGCATAGATTGCAGTGATCACGTTGAACTTATATTGTTTGCCATGATTCTACAACTAAGATATGAAAGTTAATTAGCAAAAAGGTCCACTATTTTATAAAACCCAGCAAAATTATTATTAGTGGCTAAGATCCATATTTCTCCAAAGTTTACCGTCGCTTGGGTGATCATGCACCCTTAGGTTATTTAGGTAGGTAACTCTTTACCAATCACATCACATGTGACTCTTAGATCTTTATGGGACTGTATCATCATATGATACTTATTATGAAATTTTTATCCCATCTAATGCCTTGAGGTCCAAATCCGATTTGATAACCCCATTAAGTCACACAATAAAACTCGTGAATGGCCAAGTTGAAAACAACGAGGCCAAAGCCGAACGCTATATCATGAAGGCCCACTGAACACGTGTAGCTGGGGCTATCACCGCATCCAATAAACCAAGATTTCAATAAGGCATTGTGTTGAATCTTCCATTCACCCGTGTCTCCTCAAGATAAAAGTAGATACGTGTAGCTAGGGCTATCACCGCTCCACAATGATCGAGATTTTAACAGGGTGTTTTATTGATGGCATTAAAACTTAAGATTTTATAAAGGTTCAATTTTAAGGTTCCGTTTTTGGTTCAATTTTAAATCCAATTTTAAAATTAAACGAGTGTGCCGAGTGTTTAGATATGTTAAAATCGCATACCCTAATCATGCATCTAGCGCCATTTGCATCACATAAAAAATTCTAAATGCATAAAAATAATCGTGTTTAGATATGGCCCATCTACCCTGAATTCCCTCAAGCCAATGAGAGAATCTTTTTTTAAAAAAAAAAGAAAATTACATTGGGAAACGTCATTTAAACATATGAGGGGAGTGAGGTGAGAAAAGAAATTTACATCAAGAACTTAGGGAGACGACACACAGGCCGTATTTACCAAAAAGTCCTAGAGCCATATCCAACACCATACTCATACATGAGCAATTCACATATATATGTAAACATACATGGTCATACAACAACACAAAAAAAAAACGACTTTCTTGATTGTGTTCAATTAGGGTTTGTCCAATTTAACATGCCCTCTTGAAAAATTAAGTCTTGCATCAATAATTAAAGAATTCAAGAATCATATCCAAGAATTCGAGTTATTGACCCAAAAATTTATAAATTCATAATTTTAAAATTTTCAGCCACCCTACAATATTATAATTAAAACAATTTTAAGTAAAATATATATAGGGTTTGGACCAAGACCCAAAATTTCAAGAAAAATTTTTAATCAATCCAATTGATTTCCTTATGTATCAAATACATAAATTTGCACCAAAATTTAGATTAGGTTCAAAAAATTCATGTGGTGGATATTTGCAAAATTAAGCATACGAATGAAAAACTGTAAACATCCAACATACATCTCATGTACATCACAAAACTAGAATAAACACAAGAATAACCAGACTCTGATACCACTGTTGGGAATTTATAGAGAGAGGGTAGCGGAAAAAGAATAAAAATTAAAAATTTCGCATAGCCTATAATTTCCTTCCAGGATCCAATAACTGTTGTTTATACTAGTAGGGAAAGAAGTTTACACATATTCAATCGGTAGCTTTGAAACTTGCGAATCCGAGAAGTCCACAGCAACATGTGTCCTTCCTCTGCCGGTGATCCACACAAACAGTTTGGTAGACACCCAGGTGCAAGCCTCCAATCTCTTCTTCCCAAGAGATTACGGGAACCCAATCTACGAATCTTTGATGTTCAAGAAAAATTCTTGAAACCCAAGAGTAAGTGGCGCACAAAACCAAGAACAATTCTTGATCACACACAAGCCCTAAAATTTTAGGGTTCAGTCGAACTTTTCTCTCTTTAAGGAAAAGTCGACTTTCTCTCTCTAAAATTAGGGTAAGTCGAATTTCAAGATCAAATCTTGAAAACTAAATCTTGAATGGCCAATCCCCATTGGTCAAGAGATTTGAATTCTTAATTAAAATATTACATTAATATCTTAAATTGAAATTCAAAATGCAATCTTGAAATTGAAAATGCAAGATCAAATCTTGTCCATTGGATCTTCAACAATGCGCCATCCTCATGGTATTTTTATAGGAATTTAATAATTAAAATAACAACCCTAAGTTATAACCAACTTATTAATTTTCCTAACAAATTGAATAAAAATATTACCCTAATATTTTTAATTCAAATTCTGAATCTTGAATTCAAATTCCCTAACAATATTGAATTAAAATATTACCCTAATATTTTTAATTCAAACTTGAATCTTGAAATCAAGATCAAATCTTGAATTCAAATTCAAATCTTGATTTAAATTAACAAAAAAAATTTATTAATTAAAAAACAAGAAAGAGGCGCCACCCTCTTCTCTTTTTATCCAATATTACAGAATTTAATAAATCAATAATCCCCTAACTTTTAGAAAGCTTATTCAATTTATTATTCCCTAATATTTTAAACAAGAATCCAAATGTAAATAGATTAATCAAATTAATTAGTTAACAATTAATATATTTAAAGTTGTCTAACAAATTTAAATATCATAAACGTAAATATTATTTCAGACAAGACTTCATGTCCCAGACATTCAACTATGTCTTAAATTGTGTCACTAAAGTGACTCACAAATTAAACCCTAATTCGTGTCCCATTATGGTATCTTGATCATGCTCGTGTGTGACCTAACAGGCCTCACGTGAAGTTGGCAGCAAGCCATCTCTATGACTTACAAGTCGAGAGCGGACTCTAGCAAGCCATCACGACTACCCAAAACACGTGAGTTATCACTTTAACATCAACGACTTAACCTTAGTACCACCTTGTCATAATCCCGATTCTCACACAATATTTTGGTCATGGATAAGGCACGGGAAAGTCATCCTTAATCCAAACCATAACTTTCTCTATTCCTTGAGTTAGTCCTATTTCCCCGTGTGGCCACACATTCCTTGGACAGACTCATCGAGGGGCCCTGTTAAATATCTCTCAACTTAATGAGGGACAAAATTCCTTCTTGGTCAACCACATTCCTCAGCCCGGTAAACAACCAAACCCGTACCTAGCCTGTATGGCTACCCTGTTACGGGCAACGTTGGACTAGGCCAATGTTCGACATCTACAACGCCAGAATAGTCAAGACCTCAGGTCTAAGGGCATCGTGACAGGTGTACAGGAGAGGCTAGCTCATGACTAAACCCATGCAAGACTCTCCCGGTCAGTCCAGCAACTTGTAACCCCTTACATAATTGCACAATGACTCTCGTAAAGCATCTCATGCGTGTATCTCCATACACTGAAGTCATGCTGGTCTTAGTTCATTCACATACTCACATGAATAATCGACCAGGGACAGTGTAGAATAATTATCAAATAATTAACCAAGGATTGTTATCACAGAAAACATGCTAATAATATGATAACGACTCCATTTATCGTCTATAAATTAGTCAATCAATATGTTCATACATATAAAATGATTGGCCCAAGGGCACAATCTCCATCACTCTCTCACTATGTCCAGTGAAGGGCGCCTTCGTCATCTTATCAAGTAAACAAGATTCGCAAGCATCATATGATTCAAAATCAAATGAGCTTAGAAGTCCATCTTTATGGAGCTTTTCTAGGCGTTTCTCGTTTATATGGCCTAAACGATAATGCCAAAGGTACGTAGGATTTGATTCGTTAATCTTAATCCTTTTGGTATCAATGTTATCGATATTGTTATCGTGTTGTCATTCTAATTTCAAGATGTAATGATTATCTTGCAAATCACCATAAGCAAATAAAACATCATCTTTATAAATAGAACACCTTCCATTACCGTTTACACATGTAAAACCTTCCTTATCCAAATAAGAAAGAGAAATAATGTTCCAACTTAAAGAATGTGCATAATAACAATTATTTAAAGTAAAAATAAGCCAACAGCAGCAACTCTTGCTCCATTGCCTACACGTAGGTCCTGTTGGGAATTCTAGGCGCCTAACGCAGCGGAAGCAAATATAAAATTAAAAATAAAACACGCCAGGTCCTAAAATTCCCGAACGGATCCGCTAGTAGAATTTCAAACTTTTAAGATAGTGGTATACCTCACGAGTTTCAATCGATTGGTTGAACATGGCGTCTCCTAGAAGTCCACTCGCAGTGTCCTCCCTCTGCCAGTAATCCACACGAACAGTTTATTCGGGCACCAGGGTGCTAGCCTTCAGTTCTTTTCTCCAAAAGAACCAGGGATCAATCTACAGTGTATTTGAACTCAAGAACTCCTTCTTGATTCAAACTCCAAAAGTCGCGCAATGGAGAATTCCCACAAGAACTCCTTGTTTATCCTTCTCTCACAAACCCTAGTTTTTGGCAACCTCAAATCGAATTGCCTAACTCCTTAGGCCAAGTCGATTTTACCCTCTCAACTCTTGAGAACAAAAAATTTCCTCACTTGGAAGCTAGGGTTTTGAAGGAGGCGATTTTTCTATCTCTATCAACAAGGAGGATGAAAATTGCACAAATGAATTCTCTCTCATCTATGTGCCTATGCGCCTAGCCCTAGGGCTTTTATAATTATTTTTAGAGCATTATTATAATTCTATAATCATAATAATATGGCTTCATGACTTGAATTTAAAATTATAATATTACCATAATATTAAATTTAAATTCAAATCGTAATCTTAGGGAATCAATTTGAAGATCAAATCTCCCTTGGGACCAACCTAAGCATGTTGCCATATTGCTCCAAATTATCCTTGGAATTTTATAAATCAAAAACCTTCCTAACTCTTTGGAAGTCATGATTCTCCAAAGATCCTGATTTGAGATCTCATCAAATCTTTTGAATTTAAATCTTTTGATATCTCCATCAAATCTTTTGAATTCAAATTCATGAATTAAATTAATAAAACAATTTTATTAATCTAAAATCATCAAAAGAGGCGCCACCCTCATGCTACAATATTAGGGAATTTTATAATTCAAAAATCTCCTAACTCTTAGGAACCTTATCTTAATTATTTTTCCTTAATATTTTAATTGTAAATAATTAATCCCCATTAATCATTTAACAATTATCATATTTAAATTTGTCGCACAAATTTAAATACTTCACATCTGTAGATCAATTAAGACAAGAAATAATGTCCCAGACATTTCCTCTGTGTCCTAAATCGTGCCACCGGAGTGACCCACGATTTAACCCTAATTCATGTCCCTTTCAAACGGTGTCCTATTCCTGCTCATGTGTGACCCAGCAGGCCCCACGTAAAGTTGGCAGCAAGTCATCCCCATGACTTACAAGTCGTGAGCGGACTCTAGCAAGCCATGACGACTACCCAAAACACGATATCTTGGTCATGGATTAGGCACAGGAAAGTCATCCATAATCCAAACCTCAACTTTCTCGATTCCCTGAGTAAGTACCAAATCCCAGCGTGGCCACGCATTTTCCTGGACAGACTCATCGAGGGCGCCAGTTAGATATCTCTCATTTAACGAGGGACAAAATCCCATCTTGGCCAATCCACATTCCTCAGCACGACAATCAACCAGACCCGTACTTAGCCCTTATGACTACCTTGTTATGGGCAGCGTTAGACTAAGCCAAAGTCTGACAACTGCAACACCGGAATAATGATGACCTCAGGTCTAAGGCGTCGTGACAGGTGTACAGGAGAGGCAAGCTGATGACTAAACCCATGCAGGACTCTCCGGGTCATGTCCAGCAACTCGTAACCCCTTACGTAATTGCACCATGACTCTCGTATCAGCATCTAGTGCATGCATCTCTATGCACCAAGGTCATGCTGGTCTTAGTTCATTTCAAGTTCCCACTTGAATGAGCGACCAGGGACGGTTTAGATTAATTATCTCATAATTAATCACGGACTGTTATCATAGTAAACATGCTAATAATATGATAACCATTAATTTATCTCCATAAATTAATTGATGTGTTTACAACATATCTATAAAATGATTGGCCTTAGGGCACAATCTCCAACAGACTCCCACTTGCACTAGGTACAATCATTAATCAAACTGTTCCTACACTAGGAACATCCATTAATGTGTCTAATCTCCATCTGACATTACATGATGCCCATATGACATTACTGTTCCTAACATTGTCATAAGAGGATCTGCAACATCAACCTCGTCTGCTACCTTAACATATCTTGTTATCACCATCTCTAGGTGATCTTGTCTGAGTGCATATATATATGTATATATATCACTGTCAGAACAGCAGTGCGGATCCAATCCCATTTGGTGTCTTCCTGTCTCCATAGGGTGACCACCAACCACACCTCAGACATTAGTTTTACGGTCTGCGTCTCCACGCGACCAACCCTCTGTTGTAGAATCAGCAATCGTGCTCTCTGCTTGGAAACTCTTTCCAACTCACGATGCTACCGTTCAGGAGAAACACGTATCCATACTGCGATTTTATCTTGGTAGGTTTTGGAAAATGGGCACCTGTGTAACCCCTTACACATTTATTCCACCATAGTCCAAGATTTCATCCTTAGTTCTTCCTAAGTACTCAAGGATGCTTATGACAGCGGTCCAATGATACTCACCAGGGTCTCGTTGGAACCGGCTTGTCACGCTCAGGGCAAACGACACATCTGGTCGAGTACACAGCATGATGGATCCTATTGCTGAAGCATAAGGGATGCCACTCATGCGCCCTTGCTCAACAAGTGTCTTGGGACACTGTTTCTTGCTCAGGGTCAATCCTTGATTCATCGACATGAATCCCTCTTGGAGTCTTGCATACTGAACCCCTTCAGTTCCACATCCAAGTCCGTACTCTGACTCAATCCAAGAAGCCTACAAGATCTATCTCCATAGATCTTAATGCCTAGTATATAGGCAGCTTCTCAGTCCTTCATTGGAAAAGATTTTCACAACCAAGATTCACAATCTTTAAGGTTGGAGTATTAATTCCAATGAGCAATATGTCATTGACATACAGCACCAAGAACACAACTGTGCTCCCACTAACCTTCTTGTAAACACAAGGTTCGTCAATGTTTTGTAAGAAGCCAAACTCTTTGACTACCTCATCAAAACGATGATTCCAACTCCGTGATGCTCGCTTCAATCCATAAATGGATTTCCAAAGCTTGCACACCTTTACTGGTTCCTCTAGACATTCAAACCCCTCAGGTTGTGTCGCACACATCCTCGGGCACCCTTCCACTAAGGAATGCTGTTTTGACATCCATTTGCCATATCTCATGGTCATAATATGCGACTATGACAAGTGGGATCCTAATGGTCTTGGCCATTGCAATAGGGGAAAAGGTTTCGTCATAGTCAATACCATGACATTGCATAAAACCCTTTGCAACTAGCCTAGCCTTGAAGACGTTGACGTTGCCATCTCAGCCTTCATGGCTTCAACCCATTTCTTAGAGTTGGCATCTACGATGGCCTCTTGATAGGTGGTGAGCACACCATGCTCCGTGAGCAACACATTCCTGTTTTCAGTCACGAGAAATCTCCACCTCTCTGGCTGGAAACGTGTCCTATCAGACCTTCGTGGTCCTTGTGTCATTGGAGGAGCTTCCATAACACCTTGTGGATCTTCTCCAGTTTCCGTCTGCGCTTCTAAAGTGCTTTGTGGATCTTGAACTCCTTCAAGATCTACCTTACTCCCACTGTTTCTTTTGGAAACAAGATCCTTCTCTAAGAAGATCAACTTCTGACTACAAACTCTTTGTTGTCAGATGGGCAGTAAACATAGTATCCCCTCGTTTCCTTGGGGTACCCTACAAGCACCTTTTGGGAGATAGTTTATCATTTTCTTAACGTAAACTTCACATCCCAATTTTGAGATAAGACACTATGGGACTCCTCCCATCCATATCTCATATGGTGTCTTCTCAACTGCCTTAGACGGAACACGGTTAAGTGTGAATACGGCAGCTTCTAAAGCATATCCTCAAAAGGATCGCGGAAGATCGGTGTCTTCTCATCCATATCTCATATGCTGATCCTCACCGCTCTTCTTCTTCTTTTGATCTTCCAAGTACAATTTGCAATTCCTCTTCCAGTGTCCTGGCTTTTGGCAGAAAAAGCAGATTGCATCCTTTGAGGGCTTTGCCTTCTTGGCAGGTTTTGGGTTAGGCTTGGCAGGTTCTGAACCATCAGGACTGTGCTAGGTGCCTTTTTAATGGATGCCTCAGCAGTCTTGAGCATCCCATGCAGTTCAGAAACCGATTTCTCCAATCCATTCATGTTGAAGTTCATGACAAACTGGTCATAACTTCTAGGCAGCGAGTTCTGGATCAAATCCGTCGCAAGCTCCGAGGTAATGGGAAATCCCAACCTACTAAGGTGATCTATGTACCCCTTCATTTTCATGACGTGGGTACTCACGGATGCACCTTCAGCTATCTTCAAAGAGTGTAGAGCCTTAGTGGTCTCATACCTCTCTTTCCTAGCCTGTTGCTGTAACATTTCCTTGAGATGCGTGACCATATCTCATAAGCCGTCAGGTTTTCCAAGTTCTTTTGCAACTCGAGAGCCATTGTGGCTAGCATCAGGCAAGCAACGTCCATAGAGTCATTGAAGTGCTTCTCATAAACATTTCTTTGAGCTCTTGGAGCGTCGTTGGCAGGTTCTTCCGGGGGAGGGTTTTCCAGGACATAAAAACTTCCTTTCTTGGGTGAGAACAATTCTCAAATTACGAAACCAATCAAGGAAATTTGTCCCATTCAACTTATCCTTCTCAAGGATAGATCGCAGTGATAACGCTGAACTATTGTTTGCCATTGATTCTATAATTAAGATATGAAAGTTAATTAGCAAAAAGGTCCACCATTTTATAAAACCCAGCAAAATTATTATTAGTGGCTAAGATCCATATTTCACCAAAGTTTACCGTCGCTTGGGCGATCATGCAACCTTAGGTTATTTAGGTAGGTAACTCTTTACAAATGACATCATATGTGACTCTTAGATCTTTATGGGACTGTATCATCGTATGATACTTATTATGGCATGTTTATCCCATCTAATGCCTTGAGGTCCAAATCCGATTTGATAACCCCATTAAGTCACACAATAAAACTTGTGAATGACCCGGGTCACAACAACGAGGCGAAAGCCCAAACCTATATCATCAAGGCCCATCAAACACGTGTAGCTTGGGCTATCACCGCATCAAATAAACCAAGATTTCAATAAGGCATTGCGTTGAATCTTCCATTCACCCGTGTCTCCTCGAGATAAAAGTAGATACGTGTAGCTTTGGCTATCACCGCTCCACAATGATCAAGATTTTAACAGGGTGTTTTATTGATGGCATTAAAACTTAAGATTTTATAAGGGTTCAATTTTATTAGGTTCCGTTTTTGGTTCAATTTTACATACAATTTTAAAATTAAACGAGTGTGCCAAGTGTTTGCCCCCATGTATCATATACATACGAACACATTCACGAATTTTGTATCTCATACAAAATCCTACGCTCGTATCGTATATGTGGTTGTGCGTAAAAATAAAATTGCATGTTAAAATCGCACGCCTAAACATACATCTAGCGCCAATTTGCATCTCATACAAAAATCTAAATGTATAAAATAACTGTGTTTAGATATGGCCCATCTACCCTAAATTCCCTCAAGCCAATGAGAGAATCTTTCTAAAAAAAAAGAAAAAAAATTACAATGGGAAACCTCATTTAAACATATGAGGGGAGTGAGGTGAGAAAAGAAATTTACATCAAGAATTTAGGGAGACGACACGCAGGCCGTATTTACCAAAAAAAAAGTAGAGCCATATCCAACACCATACTCATACATGAACAATTCACATATATATGTAAACATACATGGTCATACAACAACAAACAAAAAAAAAAACGATTTTGTTGATTGTGCTCAATTAGGGTTTGTGTAAATTAACATGCCCTATTGAAAAATCAAGTCTTGCATCAAAAATTAAAGAATTCAAGAATCATATTCAAGAATTCGAATTATTGACCCAAAAATTTATAAATTCATAATTTTAAAATTTTCGACCAAGACAATATTTTCAAGAAAATTTTAATCAATCCAATTGATTACCCTATGTATCAACTACATAAATTTGCACCAAACTTTAGATTAGGTTCGAAAAATTCATCTGGTGGATTTTCGCAAAATTAAGCATACAAATGAAAAACTATAAACATCCAACATACATCTCATGTACATCACAAAACTAGAATAAACACAAGAATAACTTGGCTCTGATACCACTGTTGGGAAATTATAGAGCGAGCGCAGGGGAAGAAAAAAATAAAATAAAATAAAACTCATAGCCTATAATTTCCTTCCAGGATCCACTAACTGTGTTTATAGTAGTAGGGAAAGAAGTTTACCAAAATTCAATCAGTAGCTTTGAAAATTGCGATTTCGAGAAGTCCACAGCAATGCGTGTCCTTCCTCTGCCGGTGATCCACACAAACGGTTTAGCAGACACTGAGGGGCTAGCCTCCAATCTCTTCTCCAAGAGAATGCAGGGACCCAATCTACGAATCTTGAGATTCAAGAACACTTCTTGAATCCCCAAGAAGTGGCGCAAAAACTCACACACAACTCAAGCTGATTTTGAAAACCCTAGTTTTCAAGATTTCAAGTCGAACTTCTCTCTCTTGAAAAGTCAACTCTTCTTCTCTCCTCTCTAGGGTTAAGTCGAATTTTAGTCTCACTAAAATAGGGGTTAAGGTCGACTTGTGTATATGGCCATATATATAGAGTCTCATTCCTAACTCATGAAAATAGGGAATTAATAATCAGGAAATAGGGCTTCCCAAATCTTTAATTATAATATTACACTAAGATTGTAATTCAAAATTAAAAGGCAATTTAAATTTAAATTTCAAGATCAAATCCTGAAAACTAAATCTTGAATGCCCAATCCCCATTGGTCAAGAGGATTTGAATTCTTAATTAAAATATTACATTAATATCTTAATTTGAAATTCAAAATGCAATCTTGAAATCGAAAATGAAAGATCAAATCTTGCCCATTCGATCCAAGCCATGCGCCATCCTCCCTCCCATTTATAGGAATTTAATAATTAAAATAACAACCCTAACTCTTAGGAAGTTATAACCAACTTATTAATTTCCCTAAAAAATTGAATTAAAATATTACCCTAATATCTTTAATTCAAATTTGAATCTTGAATTCAAATTCCCTAACAATTATGAATTAAAATATTACCCTAATATCTTAATTCAAATTTGAATCTTCAAATCAAAATCAAATCTTGAAATCAAATTCAAATCTTGATTTAAATTAACAAAACATTTTTATTAACTAAATCAAGAAAGAGGCGCCACCCTCTCTCCCTTGTTATCCAATATTAAAGAATTTAATCAATCAATAATCCCCTAACTTTTAGGAAGCTTATTTAATTTATTATTCCCTAATATTTTAAACAAGAATTCAATTGTAAATAGATTAATCAAATTAACTATTTAACAATTAATATATTTAAATTTGACTAACAAATTTAAATATCACAAACGTAGATAATATTCAAAACAAGACTTCATGTCCCAGACATTCAACTATGTCTTAAATTGTGTCACTAAAGTGACCCACGAAACAAACCCTAATTCGTGTCCCATTATGGTATCATGATCCTGCTCGTGTGTGACCCAGCAGGCCTCATGTGAAGTTGGCAGCAAGCCATCTCTATGACTCACAAGTCGTGAGCGGACTCTAGCAAGCCATCACGACTACCCAAAACACGTGAGTTATCGCTTTAACATAAACAACTAAACCTTAGTACCACCTTGTCTTAATCTCGATTTTCGCACGATATTTTTGGTCATGCATAACGCACGGGAAAGTCATCCTTAATCCAAACCATAACTTTCTCGATTCATTGAGTTAGTCCCATTTCCCTGTGTGGCCACACATTCCTTGGACAGACTCATCGAGGGTGCCAGTTAAATATCTCTCAACTTAATGAGGGACAAAATTCCATCTTGGTCAACCACATTCCTGTTGGGAATTCAAGGGCACCTAAGGCAGCGGAAACGTGAAAAACTGTAAATTTAAAAAAACTTAAACGCCCAGGTCCAAGAATTCCCGAACGGATCCGCTAGCTGAATTTAAAACTTTTGGTTAAGTGGTATACCTCAGAGTTTCAATCGCTTTAGTTGAACGGGGCGTTTCCAAGAAGTCCACTTGACGCGTCCTTCCTCCGCCGGTAATCCACACGAACAGTTTGGAGATGCCTAGGTGCTAGCCTCCTTCACTTCTCAAGTGAATCCGGAACCTTTATCTGCGAGTGTTCTCTTGAATTCAAGAACTCTTCTTGAATGTCCAAGAACTTTATGGCGCCTTGATCAAGAACACTTCTTGATCCCACACAACCTAGTCACACAATATTAACTCTTAATATTGCGCCACTTTCTCTCTCTAGGAAAGCTAGGATGCGATTTTCTCTCTCTCCTCACCAAGAGAAAATCGAATTTTCTCTCTCTAAGAAGAACTAGGGCTTAGTCGACTTTTTCTCAATGTGCATGAGGCTCTCACCCTTTTGTGATTTCACTCTCAAGAATCTAATTCTCAACTTTGTGAATTCTCTCTCTAACCTAGATGGAAAATCGAAATTCTCTCTCTAGATTGGGCATGTATCAAAGAATCCAATTCTTATGATCTCTCTCTAAAAAGTCGACTTTGGCTCCCTTTTATAGGGTTTGGGGATTTTGATAATTATAATTTTAGGAAGGCCTAAAATTATATAATTATCAAATCATAATATTATGATATCTTAATATCACAATTTTAGGACTTGATTTCCAATTTAAAATATTACCTTAATATTAAAATTGGAATCAAAATGCAATCTTGGAGAATCAATTTGGAAGATCAAATCTTCCCAAATCT
>QANZ01020196.1:23577-47001 GCA_003254925.1 Chamaecrista fasciculata
TATCTCATAATTAATCATGGACTGTTATCATAGTAAACATGCTAATAATATGATAACCATTAATTTATCTCCATAAATTAATTGATATGTTCCCAACATATCTAAAGGATGATTGACCCTAGGGCACAATCTCCATCAATTCCACAGTACGGTAAACAACCAAACCCGTTCCTAGCTTGTATGGCTACCCTGTTACGGGCAACGTTGGACTAGGCCAAAGTTCGACATCTACAACACCGGAATAGTCAAGACCTCAGGTCTAAGGGCATCGTGACAGGTGTACACGAGAGGCTAGCTCTCCGGGTCGGTCCAGCAATTTGTAACCCCTTACATAATTGCACCATGACTCTCGTAAACCATCTCATGCGTGTATCTCCATACACCGAAGTCATTCTGGTCTTAGTTCATTCACGTTCCCACATGAATAATCGACCAGGGACAGTTTAGAGTAATTATCACATAATTAATCAAGTATTGTTATCACAGTAAACATGCTAATAATATGATGACGACATAATTTATCATCCATAAGTTAATCAAAACATACGTTGAAACATATAAGATGATTGGCCCTAGGGCACAATCTCCATCAGGTGGTGGAGGTCCCTTGTGTGCTGCCGCCTCGTGATGAGTATCAACGAAATCTGTCGGGTCTGCTGGCAGCTTGAATGCTGGGTTTGTTGGCGGCTCCTCGTTCGAGGGATCCTCCTCGCTCTCCAATGGGCCGAGACGTAGGGGAAACTTAATGTGCACTGTGTGTCGTTTGGATTGCCCATCACCAATGCGCTCATACTCCATGGCCGGCTCTGGATCCATCTCCTCATCGCCTGACTGGGTTGCGACTCCAGCCTCTGCACATATGCGGTGAATCAGATGGGGAAAGATGATAGCATAATCCTCCCTCAACTGATTTGAAAACGTCCAAAGCTACCTGTACATCAGGGCTGAAAGATCCACCCGGTACCTGTGGTGGAGGAGGAACATGAGGAGTGCTGTCTCGTGGGAGCCGCTGCTCTTATGACCGGTTGGCACGATGTTGCCAGTGATAAGGTGTAGCCACATATGTGCATCTCCCGTGAACTGGCCATGGCTCCAATAAACTGAGCGACGACCGGTGGCCTCATGGGAGTATATGTACTGGCCATCAGTGTAAATGGTCTCGGATATCATGTCTTCTGTAATCGGTATCTCTCTTTGTCGGAACTACTCTAGAATGCAGACTAGGACAGTGGGTAGCCCTAGTGTCTCTTGGATCAATTGTCTGTCAATAATGACGAGCCGATCCCGAACTGTGACACTGAGGCTACCGGCTGCACCGGTGGCTGCCGACAGTGGGTAACTCTCTTTGTTGAATTTCTCTTTCAGTTGTACTAAAGGCCAAAGGTATTTGGATCTACATTTCATGTAGAACTGACTTTGCTTTGTGGGCGTAAAATTCCGTTTTCTCAATATTGTTCGCCGCCGGACACGGCTAGATGGTCGATGGGTTGTTGTTGTCTTCTTGGAGGCATCTGTACAAGAGATTTAGGATAAACAAGTACCAAAATAGGCCAAAAACTTGTTAGTAGGATGTAAAATTTATGGCGGGATTTCAAGAGTGTTGACAAATTTATTTTTGCAAAAATTCAAATTTGCACCGTTTAGTGAGCCGGCGGCACAAAGTTCGTCGGGAAATGACGCTGTTATTCGCCGGAATTCGCCATTTTTGTCCAAAAAAACCTTTCTAAACTAAGTTTTCCTATCATAAACAGCCAATGTTGTACCCATATCAATCAAGTCAAGCGAGTTTGGGTGAAATACTAAATATTGAAGGAAATATAGAATTCGTACCGTTTTTGTTGCAAAAAATAATGACGAAATGGGGAGAGGTGCTCGGCAGTGAGTTCTCTAACGGAGAAGACGACGATGACCGGCGAGAAGACACAAGAAAACGACTGGGAAGACGATCGTGGGCTGCGCCGCTGCCTCAGGTTTTCTTAGGGTTGGTGGCGGCTCAGTCTGGTTCATCTTCTTTAAAAAAAAATGTTGATCTTGCGCCGTCGTGTGCGCCGGCTGCCCAGACGACGGCTCAGATCACTTTTCCAAAACTACGTCGTTTTCCAATGTTTCTGTCTCTCGAATCTGCGCCGTCTTGTTGGGCCGGCGGCCCAGTCAACAGCGCAGGCTCATTTTCGCTATTTTTGTTATTTTAATTAAATTTTAGGACCTAATTACTGATTTTGAGGTGTTTTTTTCACTAAAGGGATGTAATTTACTGAAAAATAAACTAATCCTAATTCGAAAATGTAAATAACTGAAAGTAAACTAAACCTAACTTTGACTATTACAAGGGTATATCCCGTGTTTTCCCCTCTAATTTCTTATAGAGGGAAGAGAGTCTTAATACTTAAGGTGTAATTTTGCTGTGATATATTTTCAAAAGATGGCCGTTAACAGTGTACTTATTGCCATCCTTATCCTTTATATCAACAGCCCCATAAGGATGAACACGCTGGATGGTGTAAGGCCCATCCCACAATGTTTTTAATTTACCATTCGTCGATCGTGGGTCTTTCGTGCTCTCTCCTTGTAGATCCTAGAATTTTCGTAGGCCTCAAGCCTGAGTTCTTCTAGTTCTTGGAGTTGTAACTTTCTTGCTTCTCCTGACTTGTTATAGTCCATATTGCACTTCTTGACAACCCAATATGCTCGATGCTCAAGCTCGGCAGGGATGCGGTAGACCTTGCCAAAGACGAACCGATAGGGAGACATCCCTATTGGTGTCTTGTAGGCTATCCTATAGGCCCATAGAGCGTCTTCCAAGCAACTACTCCAATCAGTGGAGACCTTATGAGTGACCCCCATTTTGGCAAGTAGGTTACTTAGTATCCTATTGCATAAGTGGGTGCCATGATCACTAACTATAGCCCTAGGGGTTCCATTCCTACAGAAGATATTGGTTTTTAAGAATTTAGAGAAAGTTTTAGCATCGTTCATTTTTGTGGGAATGCCCTCTACCCATTTGGACAGATAATCTACAACTACAAGGATATATGAGAAACCGACATATGGTGGTAATTGTCCCATGAAGTCTATTCCCCAAACATCAAAGACTTCACAAAACAGCATCGACTGTTGGGGCATCTCATTCCTTTTTGAGACAGTCCCAAATCGTTGGCAACGATCGCAGGATTTGCAGAATATATAAGCGTCTCTGAAGAGGGGTTTTCTTGGCACTAAAATGACCACCACACGCTAAATGATAGCAAGCGGTGAGTACGGACGCTACTTCCATTTCAGGTATGCATCGTTGTACTACTTGGTCAGAACCCACTCTCCAAAGATAGGGGTTATCCCAAATGTAGTAATGTGCTTCTCTTTTCATCTTGAGTGCTTGCGAATAACTAAGGCAGGAGGGAATGACTCCGGCTTCAAGATAGTTGGCTATGTGCCCATACCAAGGTTCTATCGTTGATATGGCGCAAAGTAGTGCATCAGGAAATGAATCAATAACAAGTTTTGGGTCATCTAATCCTTCGACCTTCGGAGGCAGTCGGCTTAAATGATCAGCCACATGGTTTTCTGCCCCGGTTAGATCCTTGATCTCCAAGTGGAATTCCTGTAGGAGAAGAGACCATCTTAAAAGGCGTAGTTTTGAGTGTGTCTTTTGAAAAAGAGACCTAACTGCTGCGTAATCTATATAGACTGTAATCTTCGAGTCTAAGAGGTAAGGTCTAAATTTTTCCAATGCATATACCACATCATAGAGTTGCTTTTCTATTGTAGTATAATTGACCTGAGCAGCATTTAGGGTTGATGAGGCATAGGCTATGACTCTAGAATTTTTATCTTCTCGTTGGCCCAACATTGCACCTACGGCATGGTTAGATTCATCGCAAGAGATCTCAAATGGAAGATCCCAATTTGGTCCAACTAGGATTGGTGGTTCAACTAGCCTAGCTTTTAGTTCATCAAACACTATTTTATAGGCTTCGTCAAATACGAAGTCCTTATCAATTTGGAGAAGGCCTGAAAGTGGTCGGGCTATTTTACTGAAGTCTTTGATAAACCTACGGTAAAATCCTGCATGTCCTAAGAATGAACGAACTTCCTTAACGTTCGTAGGATACGGAAGAGATGAAATTACCTCAATTTTCGCCTTATCTACTTCTATTCCCTTTTCCGATATTAGGTGCCCCAAAACTATCCCTTTATCAACCATGAAATGGCATTTTTCATATTTGAGGATGAGATATTTTTCTACACACCTTTTCAAAACTCTTCCTAGGTCCTTTAAGCATGTATCAAATGAATTTCCATAGACTGTGAAATCGTCCATAAATACTTTCATGCAATCCTCTAAGAAATAACTAAAGATTGCCATCATGCATCTTTGGAAAGTACCTGGGGCCTTACACAATTCAAAGGGCATTCGCTTGTATGCAAAGATCCCAAAAGGACAGCTGAATGTAGTCTTTTCTTGATCCTCAGGTGCTATGGGGACTTGGAAATAGCCTGAGAATCCGTCCAAGAAACAATAGTGAGATTTCCCGGCTATTCTTTCTAGCATTTGGTCTATAAAGAGTAACAGGAAATGATCCTTGCGTGTTGCTTCATTGAGTTTCCTATAGTCTATATAAACACGCCAAGAGTTTTTTACTCTTATAGGGATCAACTCATCCTTGTCAATTTTCACGACAGTGATCCTACTCTTCTTGGGTACCACTTGTACAAGACTAACCCACTCACTATCTGAGATGGGTAGATAATGTCAGCACCAAGAAGTTTTGTAACTTCTTTCATTACCACTTCGAGAATCTGTGGATTCAATCTTCGTTGTGGTTGTCGTTTTGGTTTGACATTTTCTTCTAAAAGAATCCTATGAGTGCAGATGTCAGGGCTAATCCCGGTAATATCTGCTAAGGACCATCCTAAAGCCTTTTTGTTTTCCTTGAGAACTTTAACTAACTTGGCTTCTTCTTCCTTAGAGAGAATACTAGATATAATAACAGGAAGTTTTTCATTTTCCTCTAAGAAGGCATATTTTAAATTTTCAAGGAGACTTTTTAGTTATAAATCAGGAGGTTGAATAATAGAAGGTATCAGCTTCTTTAGTCCTACCGAACAAACCTCCTTTGTAATGTCTGGTTCTAAGAGTTCTCCTAATTGCTTTGACTCTGGGGAAGTTTTATTGTTATCTAAGAAATTGTTATCTAAAAATTTGTAATCTAAATACTTATGAGAATGGCATAACAATGAGTCAGGGTGATTTGTGGTGTCGAGAGAATCAAGTAAGTTAACTTCCATAATTAGAGAGGGGTCCGAGGAAAGCTTTTCTTTGGAAGAGGCTAGAGTGTGGAAATTTCCACCACTAGAACAACCATCATGAAGAGTGAAGATAGGCAGAAAGGGTGACACAATTTCTTCCTTTGATACTATCATGTCACAAAGGTAGTCATTTTTGGGAAAGGTTTCTTCATCAAATGCTTCAAAAGCATTTAATTCAAAGAAATTTTTATTTCGCTGGAGATTTTCAAAGATTTGAAAAGCTACCTTTTGGTTTCCTATCTCCATTGATATAAATCCTTCCTTCATGTTCATAATACACCTTGTGGTCATGAGGAATGGTCTTCCAAGTATCAAAGTGGATTCTCTGACTGATTCGTTTCCCATGTCTAAGACATAGAAATCGACTGGAACAACTAGTGATTCTATTTCTACTAAAATGTCTTCTAATAATCCTAATGGTCGTATGCTAGTCCTATCAGCTAGTTGGATAGTGATGCTAGTTTCTTTAAGGTTCCTAATTCCTAAGGATTCATAAATTGATCTAGGCATAACGTTTATAGCTGCTCCTAAATCTATAACGGCTCCCTCAATTTCCGTCGTACCTATAGTACACGGGATAGTAAAGGCTCCTGGGTCTTTATGTTTTTCTGGAAGTCGTGAGTCGAATAACGCAGATACATTTAACGATACCTGGTTATCAGACTTACGTTTCCTCTTATTAGTACACAAATCCTTAAGGAATTTAGCATACTTGGGGACTTTGTTTAGAAGTTCTAAGAGTGGAATATTAATTTCTACTTTTCCAAAAGTCTCCATGCATTCTTTAAATTGGCTATCATCTTGTTGCTTTTTCTTCCTTGTAAGATAGGATTTTGTAAAAGGAAGCTTCTCCACATCGATAGTTTCTTTTCCTTTGTCAGGTGGTTCCTTATTGTTACTCTTTTCTTCCTCCAGAAGTGGTCCTTCTTCGTCCGCTTCTTCTTCTTGTATGGGCTGGTATTCTTCCTCTGGTTGCTCTAATCTAGGATCCTTAGGTCCTTCTAATTCTTTTCCGGATCGGAGGGTTAGTGACTTAAGACATTTAGGGTTAATCATTGTAGTGGATGGCATCTCTCCTTTTAGTTGTGTTAACTGTGTGGTGACGGAGTTTGTATGTTCTTTTATGTAATCCTCCAATCTTTGAACTTTATCTTTAAGATTGTTTTGTTCGTCCTCCATTTTAGCCATCTTATTTTCTAATGCGCTTCGAGTATTGGAATTTTCCCATCCATAGTACTGGCGGGTGTTCCATCCACGATTATTCTCATAGGGGTTTCCTCTTTGATAATCAATGGCTGAAACTTCTTCCTCATCGTGGCTCATGATTGCATTACAGACTTCATAGTCAGTTTTATTGTTTCGTTCAGCTTCTAATTCTTCTATCCTTTTAGTCATTTGTTCCATTTTTTTCATCATGGCTTGCAACAATGATTTTTCAGTATCATCTTCGTCAACCTTCCTCCGATTGTTTTTCCTAATAGCAACCTCTTTAATCAAATTCTAAGCTTCCTCGACATCTAGTTGGTTATAGATCCATTAGCTGACACGTCCAAGTGGCCACCATCGCTTGGGAGAAGTCCATTACAGAAGTAAATGACCAAATTCTCTTTGCTAAACTGACCGTTCTGGCATCTGTAAAGCAAGTCTTGGAATCTGTCCAAGTAATCCATTAATGATTCTTTCTTTTGTTGCTCTACCATTGATATCTACTTTCTCAAGAGCAAAGCTTTTGATTCAGGGAAATATTTTTCCAGGAAAGAGCAAATTTTCCCAGGATGCGTAAGCATTTTTCTCATAGGCTTCCAAAGAGATTGTACCACTCTAAGGCCTTCCCTTCGAGTGATATGTGGAATATTTCCCATATGACTTCCTCTACTTGGGTTCCTACGGGTTTCATAGTTTGTCAATGGTTGTATAGTGCATTTATATGACGGTAGGGATTTTCATCATCTGAACCATGATATTTTGGTATTCTCTTATATAATGGTCCCTTAATTTCAAAGTTTTCTTGAAATTGAGGTAACGCACTATACTTTGCCTCATAATGTATATTAGCTCGGGTGGCATCTCTAATAGACCTCTTTTTCCTAGGATTATTGACTGAATTAAGTTCAGGCTCTAAGTCTCTAACCATTCATAGGTCTGTCCTATCTCGGGTAGACATGTTTTTTTGGGTTTTATTATTTTTGTATTTTATGAATAATGAAGATGCAAAAACAATGAAATAATAAATTGCAGAAAATAAAAGAGAAAGTATAAAACCGTGTTCACAAAACTAGGTTCGTTTGACACAATAGCCGTTAAAACTTAAGAAAGTTCCCAGGTAACGACGCCAAATTTGATGCGGGCACCCGTCGTAAGGTGCCAGACGCGATCAAATTAAATTTATACTCGAGCCTCGCAAGTATAAACTATATTTATTAAAATATAGTATAGATGCTAACCCAAGGTTGAACTCTTGCGGAACTTCTAGGAATTTTAACAACGATAGTATCGGAACAAGTTTTCGTGAACAAGGGACAGGCCTATAAAGGTGAATTATAATTAAGAATAAGGAAAAGAACGAGTTATCTGGTAAACGGTAACCAATAAATGAAGAATGCGTATCCCACAGATGTATCTTGAACTCGGCCTTCCCTGCTCAACAAACATAGAAGAAAATACCCATAAATAGATATGTTTATCTACCACACTCAATAATGCATTCAAACTCAAACACAATCAATTAAGTGACAGTAATTAAATATACGATTAAGATTAAACACTCAACCTACACTAGGTATGAACAATTCATCAAAGCTCTTTGGGACAATCTATATTATTGCCACATCAGAACAATAAACAAACTACGAATAATCCAAATTATATATTTCTTAGATGAATAGACCACCTCTTAGCAAACCCTAAAAAGCAACTTTATTAATCGTGACAGAGACAAACTCCGGGAATGTCAAGGTCTCATTACTTTAATGAAGCATTAATCTATAAATCCGAACAATTGTATCTCAAAAGTAGCACCTAATTCTAAGAAAAATTGTCAAAGAAACATAATCTAAATAAATAACACTTCCAGATCTGAAGAACATTGAGCTCTGGCCTCCTTCATGATACTCCGGCGGGAACAAAGGTTTTTAGCCTTGCATGAGTGAATCGGTGCGAAACTAGTGTTTTGGTGTTTTTCGATGCGAAACTGGTGCTTTGAGTGTAGAATGATGACCTCTAGTTATAGTGTTGAGTAGTGTGCTTGATCCACAAGTCAAGGGGAAAATTTCACCTCTGGGTTGTGGGTTGCGTCGGCGGCCCAATACGAAGGCACAGCGAAATATCTGCGATATTTCGATTATATCTTCGTATCTTGAATCGTAGCTGTGCAAAACATACTCTACTGCTTCAGAATATTCTAAGTCGCGAGATTCCAATTTGAGCCGCTGGCTCAAAGAGGCGGCGCAGATCCAGATTCTTCTGAAGCTTATTTGCTAACGTCATATTCTGGAATATTCCTGAGCCGTTGGAATTGCTATCTTGTGTCGAAGGCTCACACATCGGCGCAAGATATCTTTTGCGCTTTTTGTTATCTTCTAGATGATTCCTTTGTTAATTTTATAATCCTCAGCTGAAACACTTAACAAACGATTATGCAAAATCTTATAAAATACTTTAACAATATTAAATGCATAAAATAGTTGTTAATTTGTGGTTTTTATATTATACTCAATGCAACACCTATGATATAAATCTCTAGTCATATTATGGCTTATTAGCTAAATATAAATATTAACAATAACAAGATATGACCAAAAATATATATTCATTTTAGGTCAGATCAGGGCTTCCGACCCAACATAGACAATTCCAACGGCGCACGGATCTTTTAGGAATATGACGTCAGCAAGTAAGCTACAACGCAGTTTGTTGTTGCGCCGTCACTTTGAGCCAACGGCCCAAAAGGGAAATCTCGCGGCGCAGATTAATCTGAAGCAGTAGTGTATGTTTTGCACGGCTACGATTCAAGATACGAGGATATAATCAAAATATCGCAGAGCTGCGCCTTCGTATTGGGCCGCCGGCGCAAGCAACGGCCCAGAGGCGATTTTCTTCCCTTAACTTGCGGACCAAGCACACTACTCAACACTATAAATAGAGGTCGTCATTCCACGCTCAATTCACTCAATTCGAGCGCTCCACTCATATTAGTTTAGAATAGTTCTCTACCTAAAGCATGAGTAACTAAATAGGTAGATACTTGAGGAATGCCTCAAGGATGTGACTTGAGTAGTTCACTATGTTTTATTGTAGAGTCAATATGCTGATGTTGCATTTATGAAGTATGATCAACTCCTTCAAAGGTAATTGTTGAAGTTGTTTACATATATATATATATATATAAGTTGTAGATTACTACTTTGTTGAAGTAATGAGACCTTGACATTCCCGGAGTTTGTCTCTCTCACGATTAATAGAGTTTCTCTTTAGGGTTTGCTAAAGAGTGGTTTACATATCTTATATGCTTGATTAGGATTGTTATTGATATATCTATGTTTGGTTTACTACGATAGTTCATCTCTAGGGTTTTGTCTCAAGTATTATTTTGACTCTCTCATTATCTTATTAAATCGTGACAACCCTCAAAAATAGAAGTTACAACTTTCGTCACAATTCTCTTAGCCTCACCAAATTGAGTTCCGCGAGAGATCCGACCTTGGGACTAGCATCTATATTGTTTTTTTTTTATCCGAGTATAATTGTGATTAGTTTGATCCCTCAAATATAGTTTTACTTGCAAGGCTCGAGTATAATTAAATTTGATCCGTTTGACACCTTACAACGAGTGTCCGCATCAAGTTTTGGTGCCGTTGCCAGGGAACTCTTTCTTGAGTTCCTAAGAAATTGTGATTAGTTTTTGAGTCTTTTTCTTTGAGTCTTTATTGTTTTTTTTTAGTCGAGTTTTGTTTTGATTTTTGAGTCTTTATTTTTTAGTCTTATTTTTGTTTTAGAGTCCTTATTTTTTTTATTTTGAGTCTATTTTGTTTTGATTTTTTTTTAATTTGTTGTGTCTAGTTTAATTTTATTTTTCGCTTAGTTTTTATTATTTATAATTGTTATTTTTTTAGTATATGCCTAGAAGACCTTTATAGCCTTTAGTTCCCCTAGATTTGGATTTAGATAAAACGCTTAGATCCATTAGAAAAAGTAGGAAAAATATAGAAAAAATGGAAAACTCAGGCAACAACCGTAGGTTAGATAATCAAGAACGCGAAGAAGTTCGCTAAAATCACGGTCTAAACCATGAAACCCCTAGCACCAAGCATAGAGGATATGATATGGAAAATATTCCATCTCACACTCGAAGGCAAGGCGCTAGAGTGGTACACTCATTTGGGAACTTATGAACGGACAGCTTATCTGTCTTGGGAAAATCTTAGAAGATCATTTCTCGATAAGTACTTTCCCGAAGCTAAAGCATCTATCGCTAAACAACAAATCTCAGCTGTGGAACAACGAGATAACGAAACGTTACTCGAATACCTAACTAGATACCAGGACCTTTTAGTAAAGTGTCTTTATCACTAGTACACTGAAGAGCAGATAATGGATTACTTTTGTAGTGGACTCCTAGACGACGAGACTAATCACATTGACGCAACGTCTAATGGTTCCATTAAAAAGTTAGATGTCGAGACCGCATGGAAGCTAATCAAGGAAGTCGCCCTCAAGCGAGAAAACCGAAGAAGACGTACCGTGCTGTCAAGGGAATAGTAACCCATGAGTCAGACCAGATGATGGAGAAATTGGCATCAGACATGGACAGTCTAGCCATAGTCGTTAAGGAGATGACTGGCAAGTTAGCCACTTCGCCAAGAAAAGTCGCTCTTGTGACCACACCCTGCTCCGTGTGCGATTCATATCAACATGGAACTAGGGAATCTCCCCATCAACCCGAGGAAGTATCGGCCATGTATCAACAAGGCCCGAGTCAATTTCCTAGAAGATTTGACAATAGATTTAGGACTGGAAATTATTTCCAAAACCAAAACTTTAATAACCCAGTTCCTCAAAGACAAAACCTATCTTCAACCGAAACTGAAACTCAACTCCTCATTAGGAAGTTTGAAGAATCTGAAGCTCGAACTTCGAAGAAATTCGAAGATTTGGGACAAAGGATTGATCTCCTTTCTAAGGAGATGGAAGTTTTGAAAAGGAAGCACGATGATCTTGAAGAAGCAGTGGTTCGAGCAACCGATGTTAGAATAAATAACATAAGTGTTGTTGGAGATAATGGAGCAAAACGCAGCGGAAAAGGTAAAATTAAAATTTGGGTAAATTACACTTTGGTACCCTGTGGTTTGACCCTATTTCACTTTGGTACCCTGTGGTTTGAAACTTGACACTTTGGTACCCTGTGGTATTCTCCATTAACACTTTGGTACCCTTTGGAGCTATTTTGTAATTTTAACCATAATAAATTTTACAAAAATTACATATTGACCCCAAAAAAATTTTAAATTTTTTATTTTAGTCCCTATATAATATGTATCCAGGGACTTATTTGCAATTTTTTGAAAATTTGTTGGGGTCAATATGTAATTTTTGCAAAATTTGTTATGGTTAAAATTACAAAATAGCTCCAAAGGGTACCAATGTGTTAATGGAGAATACCACAGGGTACCAAAGTGTCAAGTTTCAAACCACAGGGTACCAAAGTGAAATAGGGTCAAACCACAGGGTACCAAAGTGTAATTTACCCTTAAAATTTTTTATAATCTCCTCCAAAGGATCCACTACTTGTGTTTATACCAGAGGGAAAAGGACGTTTATCTAAATCAGACGATTGCTTTGAAAAATAGCGATTCCAAGAAGTCCATAGACTCGTGTCCTTCCTCTGCCGGTGATCCACACGAACAGTTTGGCAGATAGTCAGGGTCTAGCCACCAATCTCTTCTCCAAGAGATTATGTGACCCGATCTACAATCTTGGAATTTCAAGAACACTTCATGAAATATGCAAGAATTCAAAGTGGCGCACCAAGAACCAATTTCTTGGCCACTGACTTTAGGGTTAGCGCCTCTCTCTCTTCCTCACAAACAAATTGCCTCTAAAGCCCTAAGTTTAGGGTTAGTCAAACTCTCCCTCTTTCTCTCCTAAGTTAGGCGACTTTTCTTCTCACCTTAGCTTTAGGCGACTTTTTCTCTCGAGTTTTAGGCTAGGTGACTTTGTGTGTATTTATAGAGTCCCCATTCCTCAAAATTAGTAAATCTCCAAATCTTGATTATAAAATTACACTAATATTATAATTCAAGATTAAGATGCAATCTTAATTTAAATTTCAAGATCATATCTTGAAATCCAGAATGCACACTTCCCATTGGTTGGAATGAGTCAAGAGGATTTGAATTCTTAATTAAAATATTACATTAATATCTTAACTCAAAAATTCAAAATGCATTCTTAACATTCAAAATGCAAGATCAAATCTTGCATTTGATTCTTCAAGTATGCACCACCCTCCTTGTTATTTTATGGAATTTAATAAATAAGAAAACAATCCTAACTCTTCGGTAGTTATAACCAACTTATTAATTTCCTTAACAAATTGAATTAAAATATTACCCTAATATCGTAATTCAAATTCAAATCTTGAATTCAAATTTAAATCTTGAATTCAAATTAACAAAATCATATTCCATTAATCTAATTCAAGAGTGAGGCGCCACCCTCCTCTTGTTATCGTTCAATATTAGAGAATTTAATAAATCAATAATCCCCTAACTCTTAGGAGATTTAGTCAATTCATCATTCCCCAATATTTTAAACAAGAATTCAATTGTAAATAGATTAATCAAAATAATTATTTAGCAATTAATATATTTAAACTTGTCTAACAAATTTAAATATCACAAATGTAGATTTTATTTAAGACAAGACTTCATGTCCTAAGATATTCAACTATGTCTTAAATTGCACACTAAAGTGACTCACGAATTAAACCCTAATTCGTGTCCCATTACAGTATTTTGATCCTGTTGGGAAATCAAGGCGCGTGCAGCGGAAGCGAAAAATAAAAATGATTAAAATAATTAAAACATGGCGCAAAATAAACTTGTGATTTCCCTACGGATCCACTAGATGAATTTAAACCGGTAAAGTTAGTGGTATACCTCAAGAGTTTCAATCGATCTGGTTGAACGGTGCAATTCTGAGAAGTCCACACGAAGCGTCCTTCCTCTGCCAGTAATCCACACGAGCAGTTTAAAGGCACCAAGGTGCTAGCCTTCAGTTCTTTCCTCCAAAAGAACAAGGGAACTCGATTCACGACTCTTAAAATTTAAGAACAATTCTTGAACCTTAAAAGGATGGTGGGGCAATCAACAAGAACACCTTCTTGTTTTTCTCTCAAAAACCCTAGCTATGTGGACAAATCGATTTTTCCTCACACTCTTGAAGAAATCGATTTTCTCTCTCTAGGCTTAGGGTTGTGCGAATTCTCTCTCTTGTCTCACAAAAGAAGAAAGAAAAATTCACTTAGTGAATTAGGGTTTCCAAGTCGACTTGCTTGGCCTATTTATAGAGTTGGGGAATTTTGATAATTATAATCAGGGAATCCCTAAATTAATGGATTATCAAATTATAAAATTATAAGATTACAATAATATTATAATTTTAGGACTTGAATTCTTAATTAAAATATTACCTTAATATCTTAATTGAATTCAAAATGCGATCTTTGAGAATCAGTTTGGAAGATCAAATCTTCCTCATTGGACCCACAAGAATGCGCCATCCCATCTCTCCTTTTCTTTGGAATTTTATAAATCAAAAACATTCCTAACTCTTAGGAAGTCATAACCAACTTATTATCTTCCAAAGATTTTGAATTAAAATATTACCCTAATATCTTTAATTCAAATTTTGAATCTTGAAATCTAGATCAAATCTTGAATTCAAATTCATGACTTTAAATAATAAAACAATTTTATTAATTAAAATCCTATAAATGAGGCACCACCCTCAAGCCCAATATTAGTGAATTTAATAAATCAATAATCTCCTAACTTTTAGGAACCTTATTTAATTTATTATTCCCTAATACTATAATTGTAAATAGATTAATCCAATTAACTATTTAACAATTAATATATTAAAACTTGTCCCACAAATTTAAATATCTCAACCGTAGATTTAATTTAAGACAAGACTTTATGTCCCAGACATTTAGCTGTGTCTTAAATTGTGTCACCAGAGTGACTCACGAATTAACCCTAATTCGTGTCCCTTTAAGCGGTGTCCAGATCCTGCTCATGTGTGACCCAGCAGGCCCCACGTGAAGTTGGCAGCAAGTCATCCCTTTGACTCACAAGTCGAGAGAGAACTCTAGCAAGCCATCACGACTACCCAAAACACGTGAGTTATCGTTTTATCAAAATGACCGATTTAACCTTAGTACCACCTTGTCATAGACCCTATTGTCACACGATATTTTGGTCATGAAAGTCATCCTTAATCCAAACCACAACTTTCTCGATTTCCTGAGTAAGTCCATTTTCATGTGTGGCCACACATTCCTTGGACAGACTCATCGAGGGCGCTAGTTAAATATCTCTCATCTTTAATGAGGGACAAAATTCTAGTTTGGTCAACCACATTCCTCAGCACTGTAATCAACCAAACCCGTACCTAGCCCTTATGGCTACCCTGCTACGGGCAACGTTAGACTAGGCAAAAGTTTGACAACTACAACGCCAGAATAGTCAAGACCTCAGGTCTAAGGCATCATGACAGGTGTACAGGAGAGACTAGTTAATGACTAAACCCATGCAGGACTCTCCGGGTCAGTCCAACAACTTGTAACCACTTACATAATTGCACCATCACTCTCGTAAAGCATCTAGTGCATGTATCTCCATACACCGAGGTCATGCTGGTCTTAGTTCATTCTCGCTCTTACGAGAATAATCGATCAGGGACAGATTTAGATTAATTATCTCATCATGCTCTACTTGGAACCTTTCCAACTCACGATGCCATCGTCCAGGAGAAACACGTATTCAGACTGCGATTTAAAATATCTTGGTCGGTTTGGAAACCGGGCACCTGTGTAACCAATTACACATTAGTTCCACCATAAACCAAGAATTCATCCTTAGTTCTTCTCAAGTACTTAAGGATGTTTATGACAGCGGTCCAATGATCCTCATCAGGATCTTGTTGGAACCAGCTCGTTATGCTCAGGGCAAATGACACATCTAGTCGAGTACATAGAATGGCATATATGATGGATCCTATTGCCGAAGCACAAGGGATGCCACTCATGCGTCCTCGCTCATCAAGTGTCTTGAGACACCGATCTTTGCATACGACTAAACCATGATTCATCAGTATGAATCCCTTCTTGGAGTCTTGCATACTGAACCCCTTCAGTACCTCATCCAAGTATGTACTCTGACTTAATCTAAGAAGCCTTCGAGATCTATCTCTATAGATCTACCTCATCCAAGATTCACAATCTACAAGGTAGGAATTTCATTTCCAATGAGCAAAATGTCTTTGACATAAGGCACCAAGAATACAATTGTGCTCCCACTAAACTTCTTGTAAACACAAGGTTTGTCAGAGTTTTGTAAGAAGCCAAACTCCTTGACTACCTCATCAAAACGATGATTCCAACTCTGTGATGCTTCCTTCAATCCACAAATGGATTTCTGAAGTTTGCACACCTTTCCTGGTTCCTCTGGACATACAAACCCCTCAGGTTGAGTCACGTACACATCCTCGGGCAGCCTTCCATTAAAGAATGTTGCTTTGACATCCATTTCCCTTATCTCATAGTCATAATATGCGGCTATGGCAAGTAGGATCCTAATGGAATCGGCCATTGCAACTGGGAAAACGTTTCGTCATCCCATGACGTTGAGTAAACCCCTTTGCAACTAGCCTCGCCTTGAAGATATTGACATTGCCATCCATGTCGGTTTTCTCCTTAAAAAGCCACTTGCACCCTACAGCTTTTTCACCCTCAGGTGCATCAACCATGGTCCATGATGGAGATTGTGCCCTAGGGCCAATCATTTTATAAATATGTTTTGAACATATTGATTAATTTATAGAGATAAATTAATGGTTATCAAATTATTAGCATGTTTAGTATGATATCAGTCCCTGATTAATTATGTGATAATTAGTCTAGACTGTCCCTGGTCGCTCATTCAAGTAGGAGCTTGAAATGAACTAAGAACAGCATGACCTCGGTGCATAGAGATGCATGCACTAGATGCTGGAACGAGAGTCATGGTGCAATTATGTAAAGGGTTACATGTTGATGGACTGACCTGGAGAGTCCTGCATGGGTTTTAGTCATGAGCTAGCCTCTCCTGTACACCTGTCACGATGCCCTTAGACCGGAGGTCTTCATTATTCCGGCGTTGTAGTTGTGAAACTTTGGCATAGTCTAACGTTACCCATAGCAGGGTAGCCATAAGGGCTAAGTACGGGTTTGGTTGATTGTCGTGCTGAGGAATGTGGTTGACCAAGATGGAATTCTGCCCCTCATAAAAGATGGGAGATATTTAACTGGGCCCCTCAATGAGTCTGTCCAAGGAATGTGTGGCCACACTAGTCAATGGGACTTACTCAAGGAATCGAGAAAGTTGAGGTCTGGATTATGGATGACTTTCCCGTGCCTAGTCCATGACCAAAATATTGTAGGGCAATAGGGATCAAGACAAGGTGGTACTAAGGTTAAATCGTTTCGGGGTTAAACAATAACTCACGTGTTTTGGGTAGTCGTGATGACTTGCTAGAGTCCGCTCTCGACTTGTGAGTCATAGAGATGACTTGCTGCCAACTTCACGTGGGGCCTGCTGGGTCACACACGAGCAGGATCAAGATGCCATGCTGCGACACGAATTAGGGTTAATTCGTGGGTCACTGTTGTGACACCGTTTAAGACATAGTTGACTGTCTTGGGACATGAAATCTTGTCTTAAATAAATATCTACATATATGATATTTAAATTTGTGGGACAAGTTTAAATATATATATATATATATTAATTGTTAAATAGATAATGAGATTAGTCTATTTACAATTATATTCCTATTTATAATATTAGGGAATAATAAATTGGATAAGATTCCTAAAAGTTAGGAAATTATTGATTTATTAAATTCACTAATATTAGGATAATNCAACAAAATTAAAGTGGGGATGGCGCATGGGTTGAGGATCTTTGGGAGATTTGATTTTCCAATTTGATTCTCAAAGATTGCATTTTGAATTCAAATTGAAATATTAAGGTAATATTTTAGGAATTCAAGTCCTAAAATTATGATATTATTGTAATCTCATAATTTTATAATTGATAATCCTATAATTTAGGGATTCCTTAATTATAATTATCAAAGTCCCCATACCCTATAAATAGGAGAGCATAAGTCGAATTCCAAAAAGCCTTGCACACAAGGGAAAAATCGACTTTAGCCTAGCTAATCACAAGAGGAAAAATTCGATTTTTGGCTCTTGGTGAGGAGAGAGAAAACGCAACCCTAGCTTTCCTAGAGAGAGAAAGTGGCGCACAAACCTAAAGGAGTTTAGGGTTGGTGTGACAAGGGTGTGTGAGATCAAGGATTGGATTCTTCATCATAGGCGCCATCTTGTTCTTGGAGAATTCAAGAATAGTTCTTGAATTGAAGAACACCGTAGATAGAGGTCCCTGATTCACTTGGAGAAGTGAAGGAGGCTAGCACCTAGGCATCTCCAAAACTGTTCGTGTGGATCACCGGCAGAGGAAGAACGCATTATGTGGACTTCTAGGACACGCCCCGTTCGGGAATTCTGGCCTGGCGCGTTTAAAGTTTTAAATTTTTAATTTTGTGTTTTGCCTTCCGCTGCGTTTAGCGCCTGGAATTCCCAACAGTGGTATCAGAGCCACGCTAGTCCTGGATTTAAAACTGTTTTTGTGTACATATGATGTATGATATGTGTGTTTACCGCTTTCAATCACAGTTTTGGTTTTACGAAAAATCCACCAAACGTTTTTTTTAAAAGTCAATTTACAATATAAGGTGCAAATTATATGTATATGATACATATGGAATCGATAAGATCGATTGGAAAAATTTTCTTGAACTTTAAGGCCAAAATCGAAAATCCCTGTATAATAATAATTAAAAGTGTTTTAATTATAATATTATAGAGGTGGCTGAAAATTGATTAAAATTGCGACTTTTAAAATTTTTGGGGGCAATAATTTAAATTCATGAATGAGATTCCTGAATTTTATAATTATTGATAATAGGCCTGATTTCAAGAAAAGGCATGTTAAAATTGCACAGACCCTAAAAGGCATGTTAATATGTGTTGTATGCCGTGTTTGACATAATTTTATGAATTGTTCATATTTGAATTGTGTGGTGTTGGATATGGCTCTAGGAGGTTTATTTTGGTAAATACGACCGGCGTTTCGTCTCCCTCTACTCTCGTGTAATTTTACTTTTAGTTTATACCTCAATGTAACTGAGGTTTATTCTCTTGTAATTTTATTTTTCCTTTTAGAAAAAATTCTCTCATTGGTTTGGGAGAATTGTAGGGTAGATGGGCCATATCTAAACACGGCATATGTTTTACATTTAGTTTGTATGTGATGCGCTAGATGTATGTTTAGGGTGCGAGATTTTAACATGCTACTTTAAATATTACGCTACAACCACGTATACGATACGAGCGTGGGATTTTGTATAGGATACAAAATCCATGCACATGTTTATATGTATGTGATACATGGGGAAATAAACATGTGGCATGACTCGTTTAATTTTAAAAGGAGTTTTAAAATTAAACTATAAAACGGAACATTTTAAAATCAAACCCTTTTAGAAAATCTTAAGTTTTAATGCCGTCGTTAAAACGCCCTGTCAAAATCTTGTTCATCGTGGAGCGGTGATCGTCTACGCGACACGTATCTGCCTTGACCTTGAGGAGACATGGGTGAATGGGAGTTTCAACGCGACGCCCATTGAAATCTTGGTTCTTTGAATACGGTGATCGCCTACGCGACATGTATTGCAGTTGGGCCTTGATGATTTGGGGTTGGGCTTCGGCCTCGTTGTTTTGAACCTAGCCATTCACATGTTTTACCGTGTGACTTAATGGGGTTATCAAAACGGTTTTGGACCTCAAGGCGTTAGATGGGATAAACGTGCCATAATAAGTATCATATGATGATACAGTCCCATGAGGAACTAAGAGTCACATAGAGATGTGATTGGTAAGGAGTTACCTACCTAAATAACCAAAGGGTGCATGATCGCCTAAGCGACGGTAAACTTTGGTGAAATATGGGTCTTAGCCACTATTAATAAATTTTACTGGGTTTTATAAAATGGTGGATATATTTTATTTTTCTTCTAATTAAATTCATATCTTTAATTGTAGAGTCAAATGACAATTAATAGTTCAACATTTTCACTGCGACCTATCCTTGAGAAGGATAAACTGTCTAGAACAAATTTCCTCGATTGGTTTCGTAATTTGAGAATTGTTCTCACCCATGAGAGGAGACTTTACGTTCTGGAAAAACCTATTCCCAAAGAGCATGCCAAGGGCGCTCCAGGAGTTGAATGGAGAACTTACGAGAAGCTCAATTGATTTTGAATCATATGATGCTTGCGAATCTTGTTTAAATGGAAAGATGACAAAGGCGTCCTTTTACTGACCACAGTAAAAGGATGTCTGACTTAATGGGGATCATACATAGGTGATGTATGTGGACCCATGAGTACCCTAGCTAAAGGTTATTACTCTTGCAACTGCTTCAATAGGTTTGACTACGGCTACCTATTGAAACACAAGTCGGAGTCTTTTGATATAGAGATTTCAAAGTGAAGTAGAGAACTAACTTGACAAGAAAATCAAAATCCTTCGATATGATCGAGAGGACGAGTATTTGAGTCAAGAATTTGTTGATCATCTTAGAAGCTGTGAGATAGTCTCACAACTTGCTCCTTCTGAAACCCCAAAGTGGATGGCGTTTCCAAAAGGAGGAATCGAACCCTATTAGATATGGTACGATCTATGATGAGTCAAACTGATCTTCCGCCTATTGGGAAATCATAAGTTCGGCGCAGCGGAAAACACGGTAAATTAAAATTTTTTGGCTTCCCTATGATTCCTTCCAGGATCCACTATCAACATTTATATTAGTAAAGAAAGAGATTTACCAAATTTCAATCGGTGCTATCGGATTCGCGAGTTGAGAAGTCCACTCCAAGTGTTCTTCCTCTACCGGTGATCCACACGAGCAGTTTGGCAGATGCCCAGGTGCTAGCCTCCTTCACTTCTTCCCAAGTGAAAACGGGAACTATTATCTATGAATCTTGAAGAGCCAAGAACAGTTCTTGATTCCAAGATAGGTGGCGCAAGAAACACACAAGAAGCTAGGTGTTTTAGGGTTTAGGTCACAATTCTCTCTCTAAGAGAAGAACACGACTTTCACTCTCTAAAACTTAAGCTTTTCGATTTTTCTTCTCTCTCTAGGAAGAACTAGGCGAAATTTTGTCTCACAAAATAATGAAGCCTTAGTCGACTTGCTCCCTCATGTGTGCTTATATAATTATCTCATTCCCAATCTTAGGGTTTCCTAAAATCTTGGATAACGATTCCCAAAATTTTTGATTTATAATATTACACTAATACTATAATTCAAAATCATGGGGCAATTTGAATTTATTGGTGACCAAGATCAAATCTTGAAACCAAATCTTGATTGCTCAAATCCTATTGGTTGGAATGAGTCATGAGGATTCAAATTCATAATTAAAATATTACTTTTATATTTGATTAAGATTTCGATTTGGCTCATATCTTAAAATCAAAATGCAAGATCAAATCTTGTACCCCAAGATACTAAGATAGGCGCCATCCTCCTCAAGTTTAAGAAGAATTCCATAACAACCCAAACTCTTTGGGTAGTTATATCCTACTTGTTTTCTTTAAGATTATTGAATTAAAATATTACTTTAATATCTTTAATTCAAATCCTGAATCTTTTCAAAAAGATCCCTTGAATTCAAAATTCAAATCTTGTTATCTTTATTTAATTAACAAAACATTTTCATTAATTAAATTAAGAGCAAATTGAGGCGCGACCCTCTATCTTGTTTCCCCAAATATTAGTGAATTTAATAAATCAATAATTTCCTAACTTTTAGGAAACTTATTTAATTTATCATTCCCTAATATTTTAAACATGAATTTAATTGTAAACTATTTAACAATTAATATATTTAAATTTGTCAAACAAATTTAAATACTACAATCATAGATATTTATTTAAGACAAGATTTAATGTCCTAAAACATTTAACTATGTCTTAAACTGTGTCACCAAAGTGACCCACGAATTAACCCTAATTCGTGTCCCAAAACAGCATCTTGATCCTGCTCATGTGTGACCCAGCAGGCCTCACATGAAGTTGGCAGCAAGCCATCTTATGACTTACAAGTCGACAGCGGACTCTAGCAAGCCATCATGACTACCCAAAACACGCGAGTTATCGCTTTAACGTTAACGACTTAACCTAAGTACCACCTTGTCATAATCCCTATTGTCACACGATATCTTGGTCATGGATTAGGCACAGGAAAGTCATCCATAATCCAAACCTCAACTTTCTCGATTTCTTGAGTTAGTCCCATTTTCCTGAGTGGCCACTCTTTCCTTGGACAGACTCATCGAGGGCGCCAGTTAGATATCTCTCATCGTAATGAGGGACAAAATCCCATCTTGGTCAACAACATTCCTCAGCACTACAATCAACCAAACCCGTACCTAGCCCTTATGGCTACCCTGTTACGGGTAACGTTAGACTAGGCCAAAGTTCGACAACTACAACGCCGGAATAGTCAAGACCTCAGGTCTAAGGCTATCGTGACAGGTGTACAGGAGAGGCTAGCTTATGACTAAAACCCATGCAGGACTCTCCGGGTCGGTCCAGCAACTTGTAACCCCTTACTTATTGCACCATGACTCTCGTAAAGCATCTAGTGCATGTATCTCCATACACCGAGGTCATGCTGGTCTTGGTTCATTTTCGCTCCCACGAAAATAATTGACCAGGGACGGAATTAGATTAATTATCTCATAATTAATCAAGGACACTATCATAGTAAACATGCTAATAATATGGTAACAACATGATTCATCTCCATAAATTAGTCAAAATATTCAAAACATTTACATAAAATGAATGGCCCTAGGGCACAGTTGTTGGGAAATCCCCGGGGAAAACACGCAGCGGAAGCAACTGTAAATAAATAAAAAAAACTTGCGCTCCCCAGGAAAATCCAACCCTGAGATCCGCTAGTTGAATTTAAAACCAGATAGGAAAAGTGTTATACCTCAAGCTTTCAATCGGATTGGTTAAACTTGGTGAGTCTGAGAAGTCCATTTGCAACGTCCTTCCTCCACCGATAATCCACACGAACAGCTTGTCGAACACCAAGGTGCTAGCCTTCTGCTCCTTTCTCCAAAGGAACCGGGAACCGAATCTACAATTGTTGAACTTCAAGAACTCCTTCTTGAATTCACGCTAGGTGGCGCAACCATGGAGAAGACAACAACAAAACTCCTTTTGTTTTTCTTCTCTCAAAACCCTAAAGGAAGAACAACTCGAATTTTCACTAACTCTTTAGGAAAATCGAGTTTTCTCTCTCTAGCTATGGAGGTGGCGATTTTTCTTCTCTCTCTACAAGGAGGAAGACAAAATCACAAATGATCTCACACTTCCATTTACCCTAGGCGCCTAGCCCTAGGATAATATATATAATTATATTTTAGAGCATTATTATAATTCTAAATTATAATAATATGTGGCTTCATGACTTGAATTTCAAATTAAAATATTACCATAATATTTAATTTAAATTCAAATCGTAATCTTAGGGAATCAATTTGGGGGATCAAATCTCCTCAAATCTCCACTAAGCATGGCGCCATGTTGCTCCCTTTTATCCTTGGAATTTTATAAATCAAAACCCTTCCTAACTCTTAGGAAGTCATGATTCACCAAAGATCCTGTTTTGAGATCTCACCAAATCTTTTGAATTCAAATCTTTTGATATCTC
>QANZ01020200.1:0-18728 GCA_003254925.1 Chamaecrista fasciculata
AAGTTAACTTGTTATTCCATAAGCATAATACACTCATATATATATATATAGGTGAATGGAATTAGGGTTAGATTATAGAACAACGACTCTACTAAACAACGACATTAGTAAAAGCGATATTAATAAACAACGGAATTCATCTACAGCGACATCAATAAAGAACGACACTAGCCCAACATTTAATTTTATGTATTTTTTTTGTTTTAATATTTCAAGATGCGGGGCTATTATAAATATTAATCGTGTTTTAATATTTTCATATATGCTTTATGAAACTCTATAATATTTACAAGGACTATGAAGTTAAGTTAACTTGTTATCCCATAATTAAGCATAATACACACATATAGATAGGTGAATGGAATTAGGGTTAGATTATAGAACAACGACTCTAATAAACAACGACATTCATCTACAACGGCATCAATAAAGAACGACATTAGCCCAACATTTAATTTTATGAATTTTTTTTCTTTGTTTTAATATTTCAAGATGCGGGGGAAAAATAAATATTAATGTGTTTTAATGTTTTAATCTTAATCCTTTTTTGTATATATGGGATGTCGCATGTGAGTAATTTTATATTGTCCATAACAAAATTACATAGTTAGATGTTTGACATGAATAGTGTATCAACAATTGACTATTCAATGTTCAATGTTATATAATGATGATTGAGAACATTAACATTGTGATAACGTATTATTGCTTTCACAAAATATGATTGAGCATCCAAGTTTTAAGATCTCACACATTGATCACCACGCGACCATAATTTTACTCTAAATTTTAGATATTTTTTTTATTATATCAAAGTTATGTAATTAAATATATATCCCAAGTAAGTAGTTTGTTACAAATTGATTGTTCAACTTTATGTAATAAAATTACATTTTGTAACTGGAATTTGTATCTCTTTTTGTTAAATATAAAATCTCTTAAAAATCTTTTACCATGAACATTAATTTCAAATTCTTCAAATGTCCAATAACAAAACATAAATAAGAAAAATTCACCCTTTGTATATTACAGTTTTTTTTTAATCAAAGTAATATTTTAAAAATTCTCTTCTAATATTTCAATCGTCTTTGGCTACCGGGACCTAAATTCAAAAGCTTCATCAAAAGAATTTTGGATAAATAATCAATTTAGCTTTTAGATTGTTCGGGTACTATTATTTTAGTCCTTAAACTTTTGAAACATGTTATTTTGTTCTTGAATATTCATAAATTGTTGCAATTTAATCTCTTTAAAGACTAAATTGTACAATGTTAAAAAGCATTTTCGTATTATAATATCCAATCATAAAATAAACATTATGTGTAAAAGATTTTTTTTTATATATCCTTTTTTTTATCCAAGCATTTTCGTATGCCTCTTGTATTCTTGCGTTTTCTCTTCAGTTGGGATTTGGCTTCACTTTTTCTATTACCAGGTTTGTGTTTTCATCTTCTTTTGCTGCCAAAGAGGATCCGATTTCGTCCTTCTTGCCACTGTGCTTTTTTTCTTACATTCACTGCTGAGTTGCTGTTGTCATCCTTCTACTATGTCCTATATAGATGATTCGGCTCTCTATTTATTTTCTTGCTTCTTCATCTTATAGTTCTAGTTCAAGAAAGGAAACCCCTAAAAAAAAACTAAACCAGTTTTTCCCAAACCCAGCCAGTTCTCACCGATTTTTCCTCTGAATCAGACCGGACTAGGCCATGGTTCACGATCTAACCGGTTGAACTGGCCAGTCCGATTTGTATAACCATGCTTTTGGTTGGTACCTTGTGCACTCGAATCTCTATCTTTATTAGATCGTCACGATTAAATGTATAGTGATTTGGATTCTGTATTATCATAATTATTGGTTTGCATTGGTTACACCCTCTCCTTACATGATGATGCCCTACACCACGACTGGGATGGGTTAGCCGCTCACTGAGTTTCAACTCACCCCACGTTTAACATTTTTCAAATACAGGTGCATGTGAAGTGTCGACTTCTTCTCTGAGAGGGAGTTATTCAGAAGCTCACGTCATTGTTTGTGTGAGTATTTTATTCATTGAATAGGATAGTGTTAAAATTCTAGATTGTCAGCTCCACTAGTACTTAGGGAGGGGATTGAGGGATTGATTCAATATTTTGTATGACTCGCTGATGCCATATTTTAATTTGGCACTATAACTTTATTTGATATTTTGTGAGTGTTTGCATCGATAGATGATATTCTAAATTGATAGATTGACGGAAATGTGCAAGTGAATGATGAATTATGTATGTCCAAGTATTGCTTAGTATAAATGTGTATAGTGTGAATTATTATATTGTTATTGTGTTTTTGATATGGTATGCTTGTGGATAGGCTTACGACATGGGATAGAATCATGCTTGTGCCAATCACGTGCTCCTATTTTGGGGGGTTGTGACCGATCGGTTCGTTGGATTTTCTTTGATATCAACAAGAAAAGAAGTTTTTTTTTTTAAGTCTTTTTTGTGTTGCCTTTTATTTTACACACTACAAAAGAAAAATAGGATTTTGCGACTGTTTTTTTGTGTTTTGCGACGGTTTTAACCGTTGTTAAATTTCTTAGCGACGGTTTTGAAAACTGTTGCAGATCTAAGTGTCGCCAATGATTTGGCGATGGTTTCTGGTAACCGTTGGAAGTCCCAATTATAACCGTTTCCAAATCATGGCTTTACAATGGTTTGTAGACCGTTGCAAAGTCAAGAACTTGCGACGGTTATAATATCTGTCGCTATATCATGTTTTTCAACGGTTATTTAACCGTTGTTACGGTAGAATATTGCAACGGTTATATAACCGTTGCTAGGGCAGAATTTTGCAATGGTTATATAACCGTTGCAAAGGATATTTTGGCAACAGTTGTATAACCTTTGCAAAGGATATTTTGACAACGGTTATATAACCGTTGCAGAGTATAATTTGGCGACGGTTATATAACTGTTGCAAAAGTACGGATTTGCGACAGTTATCATAACCGTAGTAAAATTAAGGTTTGACAACGGTTTTTTATCCGTCGCTAAATGGGCTTTATTTTGTAAAAATATGTTTTAGCGACAGTTTCTAAACCGTCTCTAAGTCCGTTTTATTATTCTTTTTTACTATTTTTTGCCTTTTATATTTTACAAATCCTGTATATTCTATTTACCCAACCCAATTACTATAACCGAATCTAAACAACCAAAATAGGACAGAAATCAAAATTCATTTATAGTAAAATAATTTGTCTCATACAAAAATGAATTGAAACTAAATTTCAAAGTCTTCAGAAATAAAACTTATGATTCAATTGTAAAGAAATTCAAATATACATAATAAATAAATATATATCCTACTCGATTGGGCCTCCACTTGAGCTTGGTGAATATCCTTCACTAGGTGATTGTTGCGGCTGTTGCAGAAATTTTTTTTTTGTTAATTATTATATAAATGAATGAAATATATATAAACATAAAGGTTAATTATGAAATTGATATTACCCTCGGATTCAATACAGCTGCAGCAGCCGCCTTTGGTAGAATACTTACTAGTCTTTGAATAATGTCTTCCATGTTAGATATACGGGCTCTCAATTCGGCCTCCCTAGAAGATTGATGATTTTGGGAAGATGATCCTACATTTGAAGTACGACGGCCAATTATTTGAGTTTGGGAAACTCCTAAACCAAACCCACGAACTCGACTCGGGTGTTCTTTGCCAAAAAGTTTGGTCAATGAAAATGTATTTGAATTTCCTTGACTAGAAGCAGATTGAGACTGGATTTCAACAATTTTATCCTGTAAAAATAATTTATTATCAATATAGATCCTAGAAGAACACCTGCATTTTTACAAAATAGTCCCCAAAAACATGCTGAAAATTGAATTAACAGTCCTAAGAACATGCACAGAATAACAGAACAGTCCAAAAAATATGCAGAAAAATTACATTTCTGTATATGCATGTATATTCATGTATATGCATAATGAGATAATTATTATATAAGAATGAATTTCACCATTTTAAAACGTCAACTGTATATTACGTTCTCATTAAAGTATTGTACAACCTGCAACACATGTATACTTATTATTATATATATCTAGATATATCAAAAGAAATCCCATTACAAAACATGCTTCACACATACATATATAAATAGGGATTGAAACACACTTAAAAATAACACTAGAGTGAAAGTTTTTTCATATATATTCTACAAAGGTTTTTATGCACAAACAAAATGGTAATAGGAAATTTAATGAATGACTATGATCCAACAAGCAAGATATATCAATTTCCCTATATATATCAAAATAAATAAATGAGGAATCAATATTAATTAATAATGAAAATTTGGGTGACTCATGGGTAGACTGATCTGTAATTCCACTCACAACCTATGAAATGAAGGGTTCTAATGTTGAAGGTTTTATTTTTCGCTGGAAACATAAATATTCTTTTAAAGATGGGGAGCCCCACCAATATAAAATTTTCACATCTAACAAATTCCACCATGCCTACACCTTTTAAAGTTCAGCATATAACACATTCCAAATGAATAAAATAAGGTATATGTTGTTGTATCATGCTTCGCTAAGAATCATGAAATCAAAAAAGAAATTTGCATAAATAGTTAGGTGCCTTAGTTTACTAGGGACATGCCATTATAGAGATAGACCAGAAAACAAGAAAATCAGATGCACCAGTCGGGATCATAGAATTGCAGAACCATTCACTATAAACAAAATTTTCAATTACTTACTCCAATATTTGCAGCCTCTTCGTTAACCCGTGATCCATTTTTTCTCTTGTGTGTTTCTATCCAAAAAGTCCCATCATCAACTTCTATTCCCATCTCACGTTCCTACATTGGTTAAAAAATGACAAAAATTCAATTTTTTTAAGTTATAATTAGCTAGCCATATCCATGATGGAGATTGTGCCCTAGGGCCAACCATCTTATAGATATGTTTGGAACATATCAATTAATTTATGGAGATAAATTAATGGTTATCATATTATTAGCATGTTTACTATGATAACAGTCCGTGATTAATTATGAGATAGTTAATCTAAATTGTCCCTGGTCGCTCATTCGAGTGGGAACTTGAATTGAACTAAGACCAGCCTTACCTCCGTGCATAGATTTGCATGCACTAGATGCTGGGACGAGAGTCATGGTGCAATTATGTAAGGAGTTACAAATTGCTGGATCGACCCAGAGAGTTCTGCATGGGTTTCAGTCATTAGCTGGTCTCTCCTGTACGCCTGTCATGATGCCCTTAGACCTGAGGTCTTGATTATTCCGGCGTTGTAGTTGTCAAACTTTGGCTTAGTCTAACGTTACTCGTAACAGGGTAGCCATAAGGGCTGAGTACGGGTTTGATTGATTGTCGTGCTGAGGAATGTGGTTGACCTAGAATTCCCCAACAATCCACGATCAATTTGAAGAGTAAAAGTAAACTAACCATCTCATGTCTCTTTCTCGCCATACTCTTTGACCCAAGAGTAAGTGGATATTTGAGTTTCGCTCTATTGGCCTTGTTCCTTTGACACATTTACTAATAGGTAAAAAAATATATATAATTAGCTAACAAAAACTAAATTTGTTCACTGGATTGAAATCGATAACAAAGAATTAAAATCATTATTACCTTTGTTTTGGTCTTAAATCGATAACGAATAAAGGATGGCCAATGCTCTTCTAGAACACATGGTGGACATTTTTCATTCAGGAGCTCTTCCCTTGAAATAGACCCATCATATGCAGCATGGAAAAGTCTATCTCGCCTTTGTCTCCACTTTTCTCCAATTGACTGCAAAATAACTTTCTGGTTCTCTTCTCCCACAACAAACTTACTCTACATGATTAAAGTAATATAATAAAGTTAAACTAAATTTCAAGTGTAATGTATAACAAAGTAATATGGTATATGTAATACCTGCACAATATTTTGAAATGCATCATATTTTGATTGTTTAGGGACATCTCTCCAAGTTTCATAGCTAATAAGGAATTTATTGAAATTCCCTACAACACCTCCTAAGAAGGTGCCAAGTACTCCACCATTGTCGTCAACCGCTTGAAAATATTTATTGGAGTTCAACACTACTCTCTGACCTTGTGGTAGTGCCCACACATCATGAACTGTTACCCCCTAGTCACCCGTTTGTTGTTTTGATTTTCATCTGTAAAAAAATATAAACAATGAATCGTAATGACTCTAATTATGAATAGTACAACTTGAACAATGACTCTATAAGTATCATAGCTAATTATGACTTACCCTCTATTTCAACCATCCAACATGTCTTTTTAGACCGGCATTGTTGTTGAGGATGGTCTCCCATATCAAGATCATCACCATGGTCATCTCCCAAATTATCCTCAGGGAGATCCTCATGATCATCTCCCAAATTATCTACGGGGAGGTCTACGGTAGATGGGAGTGTTGGCTCAACTTCAGGGGGAGATATATTTGGGCGGGGTAGGATTTTCAGATTCGCGCTACAAAATTTTGGCTTTAGTGATATTTTTTAATTTTTAAAAATTGAGTAAACTAATAATTTGGTCCATGAAAGATTATCAAACTGATAATTTGGTCCCTGAATGATTGAAATATACAATTTTATACTTAAAATATTTAAAACAATATACTAATAAGTCCATAAAAAGGATAGAGGACTAGTGAGTAAATTGTTAAACTTATGAAAATGGTTGGCCGAGTTAATTTATAGGGTAAATGTCACGCCCCCCTCCGTGGGACCACGTGACCGGCACGGACATGGGTCCACCCCACGCCGTAAGCCTACCCACTGTCAACCCATATCAAAAACACAATAACAACGTAACAATTCACTTTATACAATTATACTAAACAATACTTGGGCATACGTAATTCATCATTCACTTGCACATTTCCGTCAATCTATCAATTTAAAATATCATCTATCAATGCAAACACTGTCTCAAAATATCAAATAGATACAGTGCCAAATGAAACTATGGCATCAATGAGTCATACAAAATATCAATTAAATCCCTGAATACCCTCCTTAAGTACTAGTGGAGCTGACAAACTAGAATTTAAACACTGTCCTATTTAATGAAATAAATACCCACACGAACAATGACGTGGGCTTCTGAATAACTCCCTTTCATAGCAAAAGTTGACACTTGACATTCACCTGTATCTGAAAAATGTTAAACGTGGGGTGAGTCGAAACTCAGTGAGCGGCTAACCCATCCCAGTCGTCGTGTAGGGCACCACCACGTAGGGAGAGGGATCATCAACCCAGCTAGCAATCGCCAACAATGAGAAATTTACAATAACATTCGTTCCACTAAAATAATTCAGCTTCTTCCAACAATTCCAACATGTATCCTAATGACAAGACAATAGCAACTCAACTTCTAGAAAACCAGTAAATTTTAAAACAATATAAAATACAAGATTAACCATGGATTTGAGAACACCTTTTGAAATCAGAAATTTTAGGGAAACATACTTTGAGATTTCATTTGCGAAGAAGATAAAGTTTTGTAGAGAAAGTGACAAAATTTTGCTTTGCTAAAATAAAGTTTGGGGAGGGATAACAGATTATAAAATCTTTTAAAACTTCTTTCAAAGATCAAAATCTTAGGAAGATAAAGTGTTTAAATCACTCAAAACCTATAACTCATAAGGACTATTCAAATAATTTCTTTAAGACCAATAAGAGAACAAAGGTCTCATGAGAGATTTAAACATTAAGTAAAAACATCCTCACAGAAGAAATATAGATCTCTCTCAAGTCTTTTTTTTTTTGATACTCGAAATATAGCTTTGGTAAGTCATTTAAAATAAAAGTAGAAATGCTTTCTTGAAAATACCAATTAAAAGTGAATTCAATCTTTTGTTCAAAAGAAACCCATATAAATCCAGAGATGACTAGACGATGTCTACCATATTAATATCTACCTGTTAGGTAGTCAACAACACCACAACAATCGGATTAATGTCATTCGAACCATCATTAGTCATAAAACATTTAATATCTGTAATATCAATATTCAGCATAACACAATTATGATATTTCAATTCTGCCTCCAATCATGAGGGAACCGCTCATAGCATTACCTCAAGTTCTCAACCCGTGGGGACCGCACACAGCTTTTCACCCATCGGGACCGCACACAGCATTATCTCAGCCCGTGGAGACCACACAAAGCTTCTCACCCATCAGGACCGCACATAGCATTACCTCAACCCGTGGGGACCGCACACAGTTTTTCACCCATCGGGACCGCACATAGCATTATCTCATTCATTTCACAAGCAATCAACAGTAAGGCACACACTAAAGTAAAGATTCTCAATCAATATCACAATTAGGGTTATGAGAGAGCAAGCACACGCACAAACACAAACCCAATCACAATCACAAACACAAGCACAAGCACAAGCACCAGCACAAGCTCAAATTAGTCAACTCAGAACATACAACACTTCGAGTAAAAAATTAACTATTATACCAACATAAATTTACATTTCAAATGATCAACTAAAACACACAATAAAAGTTACATACTTACATCAAGGTAGCTCGACCAAGAAGCTCATCCACTGGATATCAATCACATCATTTAACCGCTCATTATCACAAGAAAGAATCAACACTGTTACCGACCACAGCAGATGTATCTCACACAGTCAGTTTAATTTATTCAATCTTTTTTCTCACTCATCACCGAGAGTAATTAATCGTATCATCTGTCTCATCCCTTCACAGGAGAGCTTAAGCATACACGTATGGTTCCCAATCAAATCATATAATCAATAACATCCCATTTCTAGCACAATTTCTAAAATAATTCAATCAATCCATTCACGCTCAAGGATGGCATATTTATAACACACCAACCCTCAATGGACAAGGATAAGAAAGCCACTCACCTTAGTCGATAGGATGGACTCCATAGCCTTCATGCTTTCTTCCAACAACCAAAGCAAGCATCTAGGAACATAATTTCAGACAAAATACCAATCAACATCACCATTCACGAACTCGATCCAAAGACTCAAAAATCCAATTCTTCACAAAACTAGCAAAAGGTTCATATGCAACACCCTCTTCCTAACACCTATCTTTGACCCTTAACCACACTCACCTAAGATTATAGCCTCTTAACTAGAAGACTAAAAAGAAACTTGGGTGTCAACTTGTAACTTTTCTTAAAATCCAGAAAAAGGACCAATCTGAATTTTTTCCCAAAATTTAGAAAAGGACTACTTTTGTAGTTTTCTTCAACACCAAAATTAAAATTCTTAGTTTCCTTCCATTACCGAAACAACCCTAAGCCCAAACCATCAACCACAAACTTAACAAGCATCAATAACAACATCATCTAGCACACTTTCTCACAACTCCACATTTTTAAGCAAACTATATGAATTCTAAAACTTGAATTCAAGAAAATTTCACAATATTTTGAAAACATAAACCACCATAAAAAATCATGAAACCCTAAGCAAACATAGGATGAAATGCAGCTTTGAATGAGGAGAGAAAGAATAAACCCTACCTAGAGACGATTTAGTCCTTCAAACTCCAAATTTCTGCATAACTATCAAAACTTACGTCATTTTCGATCTCAAATATCTCTCAATCCAACCGTTGGAATTTGGAACTGGAACTAGGGTTAGCTTCGTCTCGTTCTAAGCTTCGATTCGAGGGGTAGAACGTCGAAAACGGATCGTTGGATGCAAAGATATCCGCCATTCTTTCTCACTTCCTCCACTTTCGTCACTCTGTTTTTTTTCCTGCGAAAATTTCCTTCTCCTCGGCCAAACCCTCTATTTGTTCCTCTTATAATTGTATTTCAAAACACTTAGGCGAAAACTACATTTCTTCCCCCCAATCTTTCTAGTTATTATACTTTAAACTCAAAACATTTATTTCCTTTCCAAATTGATCATTTCAAGTTTCAAATCATTTCTAAACTTTTCTCACACACCTTCTTTATTCTATTTTAATCTCTTTCATAATATTGTAGACCACAAATCATTCTCTTTTATTTTCTAAATACTTCTAAATCTTTCAATTTAGTCCTTTATGAATTCCAACTCAACATTTACCCCATATTTCCACTCATCTTACCCTAGTTTATTCCCTTCCCCCAACATCCTCTAAGAAATTACTCTCTTATAATTGTTTAAGATCACCCAAACTTCATTTTCTTTCTAATAAGTCCTTTTTCAAAAATCGGGGTGTTACATTCTTCCCCTCTAAAAAAAATTTCGTCCCCGAAATTCATCATCAACGATTGTCTTTCGGTGAAAAACATTCAGAACCATTCTATCTTCACTCTCATTGGAATACATACATCCCTCTAATACCCCTTTAATGTTTTTCATCATAGATTTGAGCTACTTCTTAATAGTTAAATCTTCCAAAAAAAAATTTCGTTCGTTCTAATTAGATTTCTAACTTGCATTAAGCCACATGTGCCTCCAAATGTTCTATTCCTTAATTAATTCCATCATAACACCTTTTACAGTCAAAACAATACTAAGAAATCTTGATCAAATTCTTCATATATTACTCCAACTTCAATCTCTACTTTCATTATTAAATCATCACCACAAGGTTTAGGGCTAAACTTGTTATACCTTTGCTGCGCAACTCTGATTTACTAATCATTGAGACTAATTCTAGCTCCTCCGCTATCTATGACCAATATTCAAATAATTATCTTTAATAATTCATGTTCTTTTCTTAACATTATTATTTTTTATCTCGAGTTGCTTCCATGAGCTGTCAGTTTCTCGTCTTAGGATTAAACATGCTACGACTCCAATAATTTTCCATTTCACTGAAACAACCGACACCTAATTCTTTCTTACAATTATGGCCACGGCTAAAACACTTTTTGTGACCAGAACTCATACAAAGTTCCATTCTATTCGAATCTCTGAAAATTATTTTCCTTTGATCTCTAGGTTTACAAACTCTGTAAAATCTCTCCACATTTACAACGAAATAATTCTCGAACAAACGCCCTTCATTCATTTTTTTTTTCTTAATTCCATTTCCAACATCGCTAATTTTTTTTATGATTACTACATTTATCTTCTGTTAACACCAATTTTCTTTGTTTCTCACTTCACTTATCTCCGTTCTCTTCAAAGTACAAATATTCACTAGTTCTGTCACTACGTTGCAACACATCAATTTCTCAAAATTTCAGATCACTTAGACAACCCCCAACCTGCCTCATATCAATTGTATCTTAAAATATTAAATTTTCCAAAACTTTCACCATAACACCACTTGCAGCCGAAATGATATTAAAGAATTTTAACCAAATCGCTCAAATTCGGCTCCATTTCAAACCTTATTCTCCTAATGAACTACAATTACAAATCTCGGTAATTAAGAACCTTCATATTATCCTTATGCACTCTAATTCAGGAGCCTTTCGAATCTTCTCACTTCAACTTCAAATTTACTTTGTCACCTAAAAGTGACCAGTAATCTTTGTCTTATCACTATCAACCTTCACTTTTAGTTATTCTACACAAACATTCAACTTCCCCTCTAGGGCAAGTCATTACAACAACTTCCTTTACTTACTAATTTATCAAAGTATCTAGCTCTTAACTTATTCTTCTTGCTACTCAATAAATCCACTTATTTTTCCCCTTGAAAGGTAATTATATCTGATTAGGGTACTATTATCATGCTCTCTCTTCAAATCCGATTTCTCACAAAGTTTCACCTCATTCTGGCTTCAAGGAAACTATTCTTCTTCAATCTTCTGACCACTCGATACCAAACACTCTTAACGAATCACAACTCAAACTCAACATTATACCTTCAGTAGAACAATCAAATGACACAATGTTATCTATGTTTATCCCTTCTTACAACATACTTTAGTTCCAAGGAGCTGCTATGAGCATGGCAAGAGTTAGAACACAATCACTCTTACTAACCACATCGCTACAACCCTGAACAACATTTATATTTGACAAACGAAACAAGGACTGCATCTACCATAAATCTTAGGGGAAAGAGATCAAGAAAAATACAGAGATCAAGTAACAAAGATGTCACCAATAACTTAAACATATTTTATTTCCCTTTCACGCCTTTCATCCACAATGACAATCAAAGCAGGAATCTCATTTTCACCCTTGAATGTCTAATTCATGAGGGAAGAACCCAACAAAACTATTTAAATTTTCGGACTTCAATTCGATTGTCAACTACATCGCTCTCAAATGGGAAAAATCTCAAATTTGCTCATCATTCATCACTTCTGTGATTTCATACAAACTTAACTCATCACATATACTTCATCACATATTATCCACACATTGACACATTATCTTATTCAACTTAACATCCAAGTAGTACAATCAAATACATACTTGGATAACAACACACCAAGCCTAGCTTCCATAAACCATTTCGTTATTCACTTCTTTACCAATAAATTCCATATGCATCATTTTCAAATCACAATTTGATATATTTTCATCATCTAATTTACAAGCATCAAATCCTCATTTATTCATTATACATATACAAAACTCTTCAAATATCAATCACCAACATCATATATTCCTCCAAAGTGACAAAACAAGTATCAGGGACCAAACTTCCATTTTTACAAAGTTACGAAAACACAAGGCAGGAAAGCTACGTTTTGGTCCCAAAATTCATCTCTCAAATTTATACCAAAACCCATCATTATACAACTCATAAACACTTCAATCAACACAAAACATTAAACATACACAACTTATTAATCATGTATTCATCAAAATTATCAATAAGTTATACAAATCATACAACTTCGAGTTCATTCAATCATTCTCTGAATCCCACAAGTCTACTACCATTCATGTAAACTAAACTTATCACACAGAAATCTCAATCTCCATCAACAAAGAATTTTCACATAACCACAATCTATCATATAAATTTGTCAGCTCTTTTTCAATTAACCATTTAAATTCGTCTAACTACTCTACGAGTTCTCCTAACTTATTCCTATTCAAACAAATCCCATTTTGTACACCGAACCTCTTGTCTACTTTAAACAATTTATTCACTATTCGGAATCCACTGCTTCCCAATAACTCCAAATACTTATTATGGATTCAACAATATAACTCTTGTCAATTAAGAAATTTCCCAACTACTTCAAAAGGTTGAATTCACAACTCATAAATTCACCGCCTTCAAGTGCCTAGAACACTGTTGGAACGTAATCTCACATCTTTTCAGCTCAGAGAGTTTTTTTTTTCGGCCATTTCTGCTACCAACTACACTATTAGTCCCAATCTCATTCAACTCATGTATCTGTCAATAACGAAGAATCCATAGGATCCTTTGGTTCACAACTAGTTTCCGTCCATCCAACTCAAATTACTATAACTACACATCAAAATAACTACTCAAGAATTTCATCCTAGCTATTACTCTTAATACACTTTAGACAACCAAAACCTACATCAAATCCATAAACATATCATATAATACTACAATTTTGAAGCTCTTTTGCATACACTACCTCTTTAGTACACACATATGCTATTCATCATCACAATGGCGGAATACTCACCTAGAATCAACTTTTCTTACACAATAATTCTCACAACATTCCTCTATCAAATAATAACTCTCATACCCTTCTAGGGTTCCATCTCATCGGAAACAACAAGCTCAACACAAACCCCAAAGGTCCGCATTCAAACACTTATGGTTTCACAACATAACTGCCACTTAAGTCAAAACGTTTCATTAGTGGTCCAAGCCACAACACCAATAAACCATATCCCATAATAGATCACCACTCACAATCTCACCGTAGATTCTAAGAAAACTTGAGAACAAGTACTCCTTTACTCAGTGACACAATCGCCTCTACTAAATAGTACACTAGTGAGGTGATCAGTCTCAATAGCATAATATTTAAATAGTGCAATCATGGCAACAAGAGGAATTACAGAGTCCTCAAACCAAACACCTATATCATCCCTTGAATCAGAAAATGTCTTAGTCATCCAACTGCCCGGGTACAGCGGTGACAAGAACATTCCCACTCAAGGTCATTCTACCTAGAATTAGGACACCACACCCTAACAGGATGTCCGGAACCTGGCTCTGATACCAACTTTGTCACGCCCCCCTCCGTGGGAGCACGTGACCGGCACGGACATGGGTCCACCCCACGCCGTAAGCCTACCCACTGTCAACCCATATCAAAAACACAATAACAACGTAACAATTCACTTTATACAATTATACTAAACAATACTTGGGCATACGTAATTCATCATTCACTTGCACATTTCCGTCAATCTATCAATTTAAAATATCATCTATCAATGCAAACACTGTCTCAAAATATCAAATAAAGATACAGTGCCAAATGAAACTATGGCATCAATGAGTCATACAAAATATCAATTAAATCCCTGAATACCCTCCTTAAGTACTAGTGGAGCTGACAAACTAGAATTTAAACACTGTCCTATTCAATGAAATAAATACCCACACGAACAATGACGTGGGCTTCTGAATAACTCCCTTTCATAGCAAAAGTTGACACTTGACATTCACCTGTATCTGAAAAATGTTAAACGTGGGGTGAGTCGAAACTCAGTGAGCGGCTAACCCATCCCAGTCGTGGTGTAGGGCACCACCACGTAGGGAGAGGGATCATCAACCCAGCTAGCAATCGCCAACAATTAGAAATTTACAATAACATTCGTTCCACTAAAATAATTCAGCTTCTTCCAACAATTCCAACATGTATCCTAATGACAAGATAATAGCAACTCAACTTCTAGAAAACCAGTAAATTTTAAAACAATATAAAATACAAGATTAACCATGGATTTGAGAACACCTTTTGAAATCAGAAATTTTAGGGAAACATACTTTGAGATTTCATTTGCGAAGAAGATAAGGTTTTGTAGAGAAAGTGACAAAATTTTGCTTTGCTAAAATAAAGTTTGGGGAGGGATAACAAATTATAAAATCTTTTAAAACTTCTTTCAAAGATCAAAATCATAGGAAGATAAAGTGTTTAAATCATCAAAACCTATAACTCATAAGGACTATTCAAATAATTTCTTTAAGACCAATAAGAGAACAAAGGTCTCATGAGAGATTTAAACATTAAGTAAAAACATCCTCACAGAAGAAATATAGATCTCTCTCAAGTCTTTTTTTTTTAGATACTCGAAATATAGCTTTGGTAAGTCATTTAAAATAAAAGTAGAAATGCTTTCTTGAAAATACCAATTAAAAGTGAATTCAATATTTTGTTCAAAAGAAACCCATATAAATCCAGAGATGACTAGACGATGTCTACCATATTAATATCTACATGTAAGGTAGTCAACAACACCACAACAATCGGATTAATGTCATTCGAACCATCATTAGTCATAAAACATTTAATATCCGTAATATCAATATTCAGCATAACACAATTACGATATTTCAATTCTGCCTCCAATCATGAGGGAACCGCACATAGCATCACCTCAAGTTCTCAACCCGTGGGGACCGCACACAGCTTTTCACCCATCGTGACCGCACACAGCATTATCTCAGCCCGTGGAGACCGCACAAAGCTTCTCACCCATCAGGACCGCACATAGCATTACCTCAACCCGTGGGGAACGCACACAGCTTTTCACCCATCGGGACTGCACATAGCATTATCTCATTCATTTCACAAGCAATCAACAGTAAGGCACACACTAAAGTAAAGATTCTCAATCAATATCACAATTAGGGTTATGAGAGAGCAAGCACACGCACAAACACAAACCCAATCACAATCACAAACACAAGCACAAGCACCAGCACAAGCTCAAATTAGTCAACTTAGAACATACAACACTTCGAGAAAAAAATTAACTATTATACCAACATAAATTTACATTTCAAATGATCAACTAAAACACACAATAAAAGTTACATACTTACATCAAGGTAGCTCGACCAAGAAGCTCATCCACTGGATATCAATCACATCATTTAACCGCTCATTATCACAAGAAAGAATCAACACTGTTACCGACCACAGCAGATGTATCTCACACAGTCAGTTTAATTTATTCAATCTTTTTTCTCACTCATCACCGAGAGTAATTAATCGTATCATCTGTCTCATCCCTTCACAGGAGAGCTTAAGCATACACGTATGGTTCCCAATCAAATCATATAATCAATAACATCTCATTTCTAGCACAATTTCTAAAATAATTCAATCAATCCATTCACGCTCAAGGATAGCATATTTATAACACACCAACCCTCAAGGGACAAGGATAAGAAAGCCACTCACCTTAGTCGATAGGATGGACTCCATAGCCTTCATGCTTTCTTCCAACAACCAAAGCAAGCATCTAGGAACATAATTACAGACAAAATACCAATCAATATCACCATTCACGAACTCGATCCAAAGACTCAAAAATCCAATTCTTCACAAAACTAGCAAAAGGTTCATATGCAACACCCTCTTCCTAACACCTATCTTTGACCCTTAACCATACTCACCTAAGATTATAGCCTCTTAACTAGAAGACTAAAAAGAAACTTGGGTGTCAACTTGTAACTTTTCTTAAAATCCAGAAAAAGGACCAATCTAAATTTTTTCCCAAAATTTAGAAAAGGACTACTTTTGTAGTTTTCTTCAACACCAAAATTAAAATTCTTAGTTTCCTTCCATTACCGAAACAACCCTAAGCCCAAACCATCAACCACAAACTTAACAAGCATCAATAACAACATCATCTAGCACACTTTCTCACAACTCCACATTTTTAAGCAAACTATATGAATTCTAAAACTTGAATTCAAGAAAATTTCACAATATCTTGAAAACATAAACCACCATAAAAAATCATGAAACCCTAAGCAAACATAGGATGAAATTCAGCTTTGAATGAGGAGAGAAAGAAAAAACCCTACCTAGAGACGATTTAGTCCTTCAAACTCCAAATTTCTGCATAACTACCAAAACTGACGTCATTTTCGATCTCAAATATCTCTCAATCCAACCGTTGGAATTTCGACCTGGAACTATGGTTAGCTTCGTCTCGTTCTAAGCTTCGATTCGAGGGGTAGAACGTCGAAAACGGATCGTTGGATGCAAAGATATCCGTCATTCTTTCTCACTTCCTCCACTTTCGTCACTCTGTTTTTTTTCCTGCGAAAATTTCCTTCTCCTCGGCCAAACCCTCTATTTGTTCCTCTTATAATTGTATTTCAAAACACTTAGGGGAAAACTACATTTCTTCCCCCCAATCTTTCTAGTTATTATACTTTAAACTCAAAACATTTATTTCCTTTCCAAATTGATCATTTCAAGTTTCAAATCATTTCTAAACTTTTCTCACACACCTTCTTTATTCTATTTTAATCCCTTTCATAATATTGTAGACCACAAATCATTCTCTTTTATTTTCTAAATACTTCTAAATATTTCAATTTAGTCCTTTATGAATTCCAACTCAACATTTACCCCATATTTCCACTCATCTTACCCTACTTTATTCCCTTCCCCCAACATCCTCTAAGAAATTACTCTCTTATAATTGTTTAAGATCACCCATACTTCATTTTCTTTCTAATAAGTCCTTTTTCAAAAATCGGGGTGTTACAGTAAATTACACATTGGTACCATGTGGTTTGATCTTATTTCACTTTGGTACCTTGTGATTTAAAACCCGACACTTTGGTATACTGTGGTATTCTCAATTAACACTTTAGCACCCTTTGTTAGACTAGTAGAATTTTTTTTATACATTAAAATTAATGGTTAAACAAATTTCAATCAGATTTAAAGTGAGAGTATTGAATTTTAAATGTTTTGTGAATAATTTTAAAAATTTTATTAAACAATATATAATTCAAAATAATTAAAATTTACAATTTTGAAATACTTTTGAATTATAAGACGCAAAGAAAAATCTAAAATTATAACACGCAAAAATACAACTCGTTAGTTGGAAAAAGAAATACAGCTCGTTATATTCATATAAATTTGTAAAATAAAAAACTAAAAATAATACTAACGATTTTAATTCTTCTAAGTTTTAAAATTATAAGAAATTCAAATTTGTTAGGATTTTCTTTCCCTCATTAGTCAGTTTTAGTTTTTTAAATAAAAATCCCTACTTTTGTGGGATTCATTTATTTGAACCTATTTTGAATGGGGGAGTTTATTACAATTGAAACACTAAGGCTCTGTTCGTTTGCGCTTATATTAAAATCTGCTCTGATTATAATCAAAGTTAATTATTTGTGTATTGATGTTTGGATGAATGTTGATTATTTGATGTGAAATTATTGAGATAGGTATGTGAAAACTACAAAGCTGGATTAGTATAAATCTAACCTTGAGTTCACAGTAGAATGGCAGTCTCCGGATGTTTGAGGTCGTCGGTGTTGGGAAATCACAGAGGGAGCGCAGCGGAAGAAAATTTAAAATTTTGGACTAAAACGCAAATAAAACTAAAAGCTAACTCTGTGATTCCTTCCAGGATCCACTAACTATGTTTATACTAAGTAAGAAAAGATGTTTACCTAGTTTTGATCGGTGACTTATCGTATTCGCGAATTTGAGAAGTCCACAGAGTGTCCTTCCTCTACCAGTAATCCACACGAGCAGTTTGGCAGATGCCTAGGTGCTAGCCTCCTTCACTTCTTCCCAAGTGAA
>QANZ01020200.1:22863-44480 GCA_003254925.1 Chamaecrista fasciculata
GGATGATTGACCCTAGGGCACAATCTCCATCAAACTCCCACTTGCACTAGGTACAATCATTAATCAAACTGTTTCTAACTCTTAGAAACATCCATTAATGTGCGTCTAATTCCCAATTGACGTTACATGTTTTTCATGTAAACCTGTGGTGGGGTTTAACAAGAGGACTGGCAGAATCCTCGACTGCTACTTTTACATATCTTAGTATCACCATCTTGAAGTGATCTTCGTCTGAGTACAACACTGTCGGAATGTCAGTGGGGAAACTCTTTCCCGCTTAGGCGTCGTCCTGTCTCTCCAGGATGACCTTTAAGCATACTTCAGACATTAGTTTTTACAGTCTGCGTCTCTACGCGACTAACCCATTCTTGTAGAATCAATGATCGCATTCCGCTTGGAACCATTCCAACTTACGATCTCTACTGTTCAGGGAATACATTTTCATTACTGCGATTAATCTTGGTTGGTTCGAATAATGGGCTTCTTGTGTAACCACCTTACACATTAATTCTTCCATATACCAATAATTTGTCTTTAGTGCTTCTCAAGTACTAAGGACTTTAATGATAATCTTCCAGTGAACCTCAACAGGGTCATAGCTTATCATTTACAGGGCAAACGACATATTGAGTCTAGTACAACATGATGGATCCTATTGCCGAAAGCATACGGGATGCCAGTCATGTGTCTTTGCTCATCATGTGTTGCAGGAAACACTGATTCTTGCAAAAGACTAATCCCCTTGATTCATCACCATGAATCTCTTCTTGAAGTCTCTCATACTGAACTCTTTAGTATCTTATTCAAGAATGTACATATTGACTCAATTCTAAGAAGCTCCTCTGAGAACTATCTCATAGATCCCAGCTTCTTATCCTTCATTGAAAGTGATTAATCTATTTAAGATTCTCAATCTCAGGGATAGTAATGCAGCTTTCAACTAGCTATATGTGCATGACATACAGCACCATGATTGCAATTGTGCTCCCACTAACCCTCTTGTAAACATAGGACCCATCTAGGTTTTGTATGAAGCCAAACTCCTTTGGTGTTTTCATCAAAACAGAGATTAAAGATTCTTGACAGGTGGCGGGCTCACCACGCTCCTAGAGTAACACATCCCTGCTCTCAATGACCAAAGATCCCCATCTTTGAAATTGAGAACGTGTTTTGTCAGAACTTTGTTGTCCTTATGTTCCAGAGTAGCTTCCACAACACCTTGCGGATCTTCTCTAGTTTTCGTCTGTGCCTCTGATTTGTTTTGTGGATCTTGAACTCTTCAAGATTCATCTTTCTCCCACTGTTTCTCTTGGAAACAAGGAATCCCTTTCTAAAAGGTATTCTCCCTTGACTACAAACTCTTTGTGGTCAGATGGGTAGTAGACTTGATACCCTTTTTAAAGTATCCAACAAACTCATAACGAGACATTAAGAGACTCCTTTCATTCCATATCTCATATGGTGTTCTCCAGACGAAACGGCTTAGTGTGAAGTCAACAGCTTCTAGAGCACACCCTTTGAGGTTGGTATAAGATCAATCATCTTAGATCAAACCTTATCTAATAGGGTTTGACATCTTTTCTTAAAACACCATCCACCATGGGGTCTTAAGGAAGAGTGAGTTGTGAGACTCTTTCACAGCTTCTAAGATGTTTAGCAAAGTTTTTGACTCAAATCCTAATCCTTTGATCCAATCGGAGGTTCCAGATTTTGTTGTCTAGTTAATTTTCTACTTCGTTTTGAAATCTCTATTTCAAAGAACTCTAACTTGTGTTTCGAAAGAATAGCCGTAGATCTATCTTTTGAAGCACTCAGTGAGAGCTATTACTTTTAGCTTAAACACTTACGGGTCTACATACATCAACTATGTATGATCTCCACTAAGTCAGACTTTTCTTTACTATAAAAGAGAAATCTCTTGTTGTCTTTCCATCTTAAACAAGGCTTGCAAGCATCACATGATTCTAAATCATGAAGCTTCAAGGTGGTTCTTGTTTGTATGGCCCAAACAACAATTGCCAAAAGTTTGTATCAATGTTATAATTATTGTTATTGTTCTAGTTTAAATATAATGAATACCTTTGCAAAGCAAATAAACATTTATTTAAAATAGAAACCATTCTTCAATGTTTACACAAAAATCTACCTTATCTAATAAGTTGAAAAACCAATGTTTAAACATTCAAAGAATAATAACAAATCTAGCCCGAAGAGGGCGTTCCAAGCTCGCATGTTCCTTCAGTAGCAACGGCAGCAACATTTGCTCCACTGTCCACATCTAGGTCCATCTCGCTTCCGTCCTTGTTTTCTACCGTCTCTGAAGACCCTGCACATCAAATGTGAGAATCACATGTGTATCCAATACTCAAGTGATTTAAGTAGAAAAACAGAACACTTATAACATAGATACCTGAAGTAGAGGCTTTAACGCACTTCTGCTTCTTTTGATCTTCCCAGTAGTATTTGCACTTTCTCATCGCGTGTCCTGACACTTGAAAGAAAGATCAGAATACTTCCTCTGAGGGCTTTGCCTTCTTGGCAGGAGATTGAGGGTCGTCCTCTGGCTTGGTCTTACCATCCAGCTCGATTCCCTTTCCCTTTTCTTTGCCCTTCTTCTTCCTTTCCCTTTTCTGGATCATGGATGCCTCAACAGACTTGAGCATCCCATGCAACTCAGAAACTGTTTTCTCTGTTCCTCTCCTTAAGAAGCTTTTAATAAATGGGTCATAGCTCTTAAGCAGTGAGCACAGGATTATACCAGTGGCAAATTCTTGTGCAACAGGAAAACCCAGCCTATCAAGGTGATCCACATACCCTCTCATCCTCATGACATGGTAATGGACAGATTCACCTTCAGCCATATTGCAAGACATAAGAGCCTTAGTGGTCTCATATCTATCTTGTCTGATTTGGTAGCTAAACATTTCTTTGAGACGAGTTATCATCTCATATGCCATCAACTGATCCAAGCCCTCATGCAGCTCTGGGATCATTGTGTCTACCATCAGACAAGAGACCTCCAGCGAGTCATCGAAGTGCTTCTCCCAAGCTCTCCACTCTGCTCCTGGAGCGCGCTTGGCAGGCTCATTGGGAATAGGCCTGTCCAGAACATAGAGCCTCCTCTCTTGGGTGAGAACTATTCTCAGATTACGAAACCAATCGAGGAAGTTCGTTCTGGTCAGCTTATCCTTCTCAAGGATAGGTCGCAGTGAAAATGATGAACTATTGTTTGCCATTTTTGATTCTACAATTTTAAAGATATGAAAAATTTATTAGCAGATAAAATACTTCCACTATTTTATAAAACTCAGTGAAATTTATTATTAGTGGCTAAGATCCATATTTCACCAAAATTTTCCGTCGCGGAGGCGATCATGCACGTTTTGGTTATTTAGGTAGGTAACTCTTACCAATCACATCTCATGTGACTCTTAGATCCTTATGGGACTGTATCATCTTATGATACTTATTATGGCATGTTTATCCCATCTAATGCCTTGAGGTCCAAAACCGTTTTGATAACCCCATTAAGTCACACGGTAAAACATGTGAATGGCTAAATTCAAGATAACGAGGCGGAGGCCCAACCCTATATCATCAAGGCCCAACTGCTATACGTGTCGCGGAGGCGATCACCGTATCCAAAGAACCAAGATTTCAATAGGCGTCATATTGAAAATCCCATTCACCCGTGTCTCCTCACGGTCAAGGCAGATACGTGTCGCGGAGGCGATCACCGCTCCACGATGAACAAGATTTTGACAGGGTGTTTTAGCGATGGTATTACGACTTAAGATTTTCTAAAAGAGTTTGATTTTGTCTAAAATATTCCGATTTTATTGTTGTTTAATTTTAAAACTCTTTTAAAATTAAACGAGTCATGTCACATGTTTATTTCCCCATGTATCTCATACATATAAACATGTGTCTGGATTTTGTATCTCATACAAATCCCACGCTCGTATCGTATACATGGCTATAGCGTATTGTTTGATTAAGCATGTTAAAATTTGCACCCTAAGCATACATCTAGCGCATCTCATACAACTAAATGTAAACAGCACACCGTGTTTAGATATGGCTCATCTACCCTAGAATTCTCCCAAGCCAATGAGAGAACTTTTCTAAAAAGAAAAATAAAATTACACGTGAATAAACCTCAGTTGCATTGAGGTATAAACAGAAAGTAAAATTACATAAGAGTAGAGGGAGACGACACGCAGGCCGTATTTACCGAAATAAACCTCCTAGAGCCATATCCAACACCACATATTCAAATATGAACAATTCATATAAACATGTCAAACACGGTAACTAACACATATATTTAAAACTCTTTTAAAATTTGTGTTTAATTTAGGGTTGTGCAATTTTAACATGCCCTTTCTTGAAATTCAGGCCTATTATCAATAATTATAAAATTCAAGAATCTAATTCAAGCATTTCGAATTATTGATCCAAAATTTATAAAATTCCAAATTTTAGTAAATTTAAACCATCTTTATAATATTATAATTAAAACACTTTTAATTATAATTATACAAAGATTTCGACTTAGGCCTTAATATTCAAGAAAATTATCCAAATCAATCTCATTGATTTATTTATGTATCTCATACATAATTTTGCACTTAGATTATAAAAATCGACTTTTAGCCAAAAATTGTTCGGTGAATTTTGTAAAACTAAAACAGTGATTGAAAGCGGTAAACACACAAACTTCATACATCTCATGTACAAACAAATAGTTTTAAATTCAAGAACTAGCGTGGCTCTGATACCACTGTTGGGAATTCAAGGGCGCCTAAGGCAGCGGAAGCATGAAAAACAGTAAATAAAAAAAACTTTACACGCCCAGGTCCAAGAATTCCCGAACGGATCCGCTAGCTGAATTTAAAACCTTTTTGGTTAAGTGGTATACCTCACGAGTTTCAATCGTTTAGTTGAACGGGGCGTTTCCAAGAAGTCCACTTGACGCGTCCTTCCTCCGCCGGTAATCCACACGAACAGTTTGGAGATGCCTAGGTGCTAGCCTCCTTCAATCTCAAGTGAATCCGGAACTTTTATCTACGGGTGTTCTTTAAATTCAAGAACTCTTCTTGAATTATCAAGAACTGTTTGGCGCCTTGATCAAGAACTCTTCTTGATCCCACACAACCTTGTCACACAATATTAACTCTTAATATTGTGCGCCACTTTCTCTCTCTAGGAAAGCAAGGATGCGATTTTCTCTCTCTTCTCACCAAAGGCAAAATCGAATTTTCCTTCTAAGAAGAACTAGGCTAAGTCGACTTTTCTATGTGCATGAGGCTCTCACCCTTTTGTGATTTCACTCTCAAGAATCCAATTCTCGTGTGTTATCTCTCACTTATCAAAGAATCCAATTCTTCTCTAAGTCTCTTATGAAAGTCGACTTTATGGCTTCCTATTTATAGGGTTTGGGGACTTTGATAATTATAATTTTAGGAAACCCTAAAATCATATAATTATCAAACCATAAGATTATGATATCTTAATATCACAATTTTATGACTTGATTTCCAATTTAAAATATTACCTTAATATTAAAATTGGAATCAAAATGCAATCTTGGAGAATCAATTTGGAAGATCAAATCTTCCCAAATCTCTCTCTCCCATGCGCCAACTCCCCTCTTTTATCTTGTTGAATTTAATAAATTAAAATAACTAACTAACTCTTAGGAAGTTATAACTAATTTATTTTTCCAACAATATTGAATTAAAGAATTGCCACAATATCTTTAAATCAATCTCACCAAGTCTCAAACTCTAGATAATTGAATTAAAATATTACATTAATATTTTAAATCCAATAGACCTAGAATTTCGACTTGCCCTATAAATTATGAATTAAAATATTACTTTAATATATTTAATTCATCCATTTGAAATCTAGATCAAATCTCATTTGAATTTCAAATTTCAAGCCATGACTTTAATTAATAAAACATTTTTATTAATTAAATTCCTTGTAAATATGAGGCGCCAACCTCATCCTATTTAGTCCTAATATTAGTGAATTTAATAAATTAATAATTTCCTAACTCTTAGGAACATTATCCAATTTATAATTCCCCTAATATTATAAATAGGAATATAATTGTAAATAGCCTAATCCAATTATCTATTTAACAATTATCATATATATATATATATATTTGTCTCACAAATCTAAATATAATATATCTGTAGATAATTAATTCAAGACAAGACTTTATGTCCCACAATAAGTTATGTCTCAAACGGTGTCACAAATGTGACCCACGAATTAGGGTTAACTCGTGTTCCAGCTTGGCATCTGGTTCCTGCTCGTGTGTGACCCAGCAGGCCCCACGTGAAGTTGGCAGTAAATCATCTCATGACTTACAAGTCGAGAGCGGACTCTAGCAAGCCATCACGACTACCCAAAACACGTGAGTTATCGTTTAACCCCTAAACGACTTAACCTTAGTACGATCATGTGCAGATCCCTTTTTGTCCTACGATATTTCGGTAAGGATCAGGCATGGGAAAGTCATCCAAAATCCAAACCTCAACTTTCTCGATCTCCTGAGTAAGTCCCAATATCCAGTGTGGCCACACATTCCCTTGGACAGACTCGTCGAGGGGCCCAGTTAAATATCTCCCATCTCTATGAGGGACAAAATTCCATCTTGGTCAACCACATTCCTCAGCACGACAATCAACCAAACCCGTACTCAGCCCTTATGGCTACCCTGTTACGGATAACGTTAGACTAAGCCAAAGCTTGACAACTGTAATGCCGGAATAGTCAAGACCTCAGGTCTAAGGGCATCATGACAGATTGTACAGGAGAGACCAGCTAATGACTGAACCCATGCAGAACTCTCCGGGTCGGTCCAGCAACTTGTAACTCTTACATAATTGCACCATGACTCTCGTCCCAGCATCTAGTGCGTGCATCTCCATGCACCGAGGTCATGCTGGTCTTGGTTCAATTCAAGTTCCCACTCGAATGAGCGACCAGGGACAGTTTAGATTAACTATCTCATAATTAATCATGGACTGTTATCATAGTAAACATGCTAATAATATGATAACCATTAATTTATCTCCATAAATTAATTGATATGTTCCCAACATATCTATGGGATGATTGACCCTAGGGCACAATCTCCATCAGTCTCCTCGACGGGTGTCTCTTGTACTTTGATATTAATTCCGAGGGGTGATTCCGAGGAGTGTATATCACTAGTCCCTCCAAAAGGTCCGAGGGGGTGTCCGCGCCGTCGGCTTCCGAGGGGTGTATGTCACTAGTCCCTCCAAAAGGTCCGAGGGGGTGTCCGCGCCGTCGGCTTCCGAGGGGTGTATGTCACTAGTCCCTCCAAAAGGTTCGAGGGGGTGTCCGCGCCGTCGGCCTCCGAGGGGTGTTTCCGGGGGTGGTGTCCCTGACGCCGGCTTCCGAAGGATATATTCGGTTTCCGGGTACCCTGAGTCTTTTGGACTTCTTTCCGTGGAAGGGAGAAATTCTGAGTGACATGTGGCTTCGGGAAATGAAAAAGTGTGTGGAGGAAGTTTCATTAATGTGGCTCACGGTTACCCAAGTTGCTGACGTCGTCAGCGTCTTTTCAACTGCCTCCTTCATTTTGAAAATTTGTAGGGGTTACTTCTTCTTTATAAACCGCCATTTCTTTCACTTCCCAATTTTTAGCTTCCTGCGATTTCCACCAAAGAAAACTCAAGAGTCGATATTCGAGCGAGCTTTGTACAGCGAACCATGGTGAAGGCTTCGAAGAAATTCTCGAGTCGCAAGGGGGGAGAGATGGGGCCTCATCGTCGATCCCTAACGACGGGATTCCGATCGCTCGTCCTCTCAACCCGAAGACTGCTGCAGAGAGAGGAATTCCTGTTATTGAGAGGAAGGACATGAAGACAGGCTGGGGAGGTCCTACCATGGAGCCTGACCTGTGGTGGGAGATTCATTCTAAATTGATGAGGGTGGAAGCTGATGGGGCCGAGTTGCAGCGTCGTGCCCGTGGCGTCGTGCCGTGGGTGGACCCGCAACAGTTGCCTTGCAATAGTATCATCGACCCAAAAATTCTGTTGGAGAGGTCAAGGTTTTGCTCCGGGCATGCCGATGAGGAGGCTGGGGCACGTTGCGCGCCATATGAAGGGGGATGCCGAGGGTTATGGAAGCGAGAGGTACACCTTATCGCATGAAGGGGGGTTCCTCTTCAACGAGTATGTCCTTCAGAACGTGGGGATACGGTTTCCCCTGTCGGACTTCGAAATAGAAGTCCTGAACTACATAAACTGCTGTCCGGGTCAGTTGCACCCGAACTCGTGGCGGCTTCTTGCGATTCTGCAAGATGTTGCAGCGAACCTGGATGTGGAGCTGACTCCAAAAGTTTTGTTCTGGTCGTACTGGGTAGAGTGCAAGAATGGAGGGTGGGTTAGCCTCCATAACTTGAATAAGCCTGGCAGATACAACATTTTGTCTGCCAATGTAAGTAGCGTGAAGAAATGGTTAGATTACCATTTTTTCGCTTCCTGGGAGCCGGTTGACCGGCGTCCTTGGTATTTGGATGACGAGGGTCATCTTCTGTTTCCTCTGTCATGGTCGGAGCCGATCGTCGGGCAGAGGGTGTTATCAAAAGAGAAGCTGTGTGCCGAGGAGCATCGGGTTGTCACCGCGTTGTTGTCTGCTCCAAAGCAAGACGGAAACGACTACAAAATGTGGAGTAAGTGTTTGCTTACGATGTTGTGTTCATTTATTGTTCTTTCTTTTCTCTTTTGCCTTGGCTGACTGTTTTGTATATGTTCGCTTGCTTCAGCTGGGTATCATCTGAGATTTCGGGGTCGACTGTTGCCACATCTGTTCCGACGCTCCGTATTGCCCGTGAGCCTCTGCCGGTCGAGGGGCCTCCTGTGATGAGGCGTAGGTTGCAGTTATGTGAAGACGAGGAAGGGGTCGATGAGGACACCAGTATAACTCTGAGACGTCGAGAGTCATCTCGGTATTTTTCGGCCTCAAGGGGGTCGTCGGATAACCCAACTGCCCTGGAGGGTGATGTTGACGCCGAGGAGAGGCCTGACGATGGGGCCATAAATGTTGACAGATCATCGTCGGGTGGTGAGGACTCTGGTGCAGATGACTTGTTGACCATAAGTCAACTAGTTAGTGAAGGTGAAATTACCAAGGGACTGCCTACCAGAGAAGAGAGTGTTCATCTAGCGGATGAGGTGTTGGCTGCTGGTGGGACTATATTCTCGTCAGGAGACGAAGGATTGCCTGCCGGAGGGGGTACCCCACCACCTGAAGATGAAGGCTTGGTTGCCGGTGGGGGCACTGTGCCACCTGGAGACGAAGTCTTGACTGGTGGGGGGAACAACGCTCCAACTGAAGAGGTGGTCCAGACTGCCGGAGGGGCTACGGCCCCACCAGAAGAGTTGATTCCATCTGCTGGAGGGGTGACTTCTCTGCGCAGGGATAGAGGTTCGGATGTTGGGGGGAATACTACCCCGCCTGGAGAGGGAGGAGAAAGGCTATCTGCTTCTGGGTTGTCAGCGGGAAACAACAAAGGTTCTGATGCAAGTCCGTCAGGCAGGGTGACGGCGGAGACCCTCGAGGTCTTGAATCTGCGATTTCAGGTGCCGGCTCCTAAGGGGGGAGTGTTGCCGGCGGATATCCTGAACAGCAGCATCAACCCCTTCCTATTCATGGAGTCTTCCTGTACGCGGGCCGGCAAAGACCGGATGGATCACATGGTAGCGAAGATTCCTCGGGACGTTGCCGGCGATGCAATTAAGCATGGTTTAGAGTCCTGTCGCCGGATGGTGGTGATGTACCGGCAGTTTGAGGACATCCGCGACAAGAATATGGCGTACAAGGCGCGGATAGCCGAGTCCGAGGGGAGGGTTGCTCTCTTGGAGAAGCAAGTCACAGACCTTACCGCCGAGCGCAGTAGGTTGCTGAAAGATCTGGAGGATGCCCGTGCCGCGGAGGTGCCCAAAATTGATGAATTGCTGAGGGCGGAGGCGAAGGAGCACAGCAAAGTAGTCGAGAGCCTCGTGGAGGGCTACGAGTCGTCGCTGGATAAGCTCCGACGGGAGAAGTGCGCGGCCGAGAACGGTTTGGCCGTTGAGCGGATGGCATCTCAGACACTTCTTCAGGAGATTCGCGCCGAGAAAGATGAAACGGCGCGAATGTTCGCCGAGGATGTTGCCTCCCAACGGAGCCGTTGGGTGTCGGAGATGGATGTCCTTCGTCGCGTGCACGCGGCCCTTATTAGTGAGCTAAAGCGTGAGCATGAGGTTGCAGTGAGCCGGATGGCCACGACCCACAGCCTGTCTCTTGCTGCAATGACTAAAGGGTTGGAGGATACCCTGGAAAATGAAAGGGCTCAACTCCAGTGGGAAGGCCGATGCTTCTATGAGAAGGGATTCATTAATGGGGTCCGACAAGTTCTCCACTTCAATCTAGAGGCTACTCAAGGTCTGAATGACTTGCATCCGATGCGAGAGGTGGCAAACTGAGTGATTGTGGACCGTGTTCGTCCTCTGGAGAAGTGTCTGGAGCGTCCTACCGACCCAGTTGAGAGAGGGGAGTCCTTTAGGGGTAAACTGGATGTGGAGAAGATTCTCCTTGGCGTAGCAGTAAATGCTCCAGGTGTTCGCACGGCTGCTATAGGTGTCCCTCCTTCTCGGCAGGGTGAAAAGCCTGGGTTGGGCCTATTTGGCGGCAAGGGTGACGGGGAGGATGGTGGTGTTGCCAAAGCTAGGGAGGATGTTCCCCCGAATGATTCCACGGCGGTGGATTCCGAGGCGGAGGATTACTTGGTTGATGAACCAATCTCGACTCCAGGGGCGCAGTAGCTGCCCATTGATGTATTCCCTTTTTCCCCCTTCTACCCTTTACTCTTTCCTCTTCTCCTTTGTAATGACTGTAATGACTTGTACAAAATGTTCATTTATAAGAGATGTATAGCCAGTGTTGGCGTTTTGTGCTGTTTTGCTATTTTGGTATGTTATAGCGCGTATTACTTACTTGTAACGATATGCTATTGTGTTTGCGTCACGTTGTTTTCTCCTTGAGTTACTCGTGACGTGGCTAGCCAGAGCAGGTAACTCTGACCTGCGGAGCGTTGTCGCTCGTTTGTCCAAGGCGTAGGGAGGCGTCCCTCCCTGCCTGTGTAGAGGAGTGAGTGCCTGTTTAGTCATTCGTAATAGAAAGAAAAGAGACGGAAATACGACTTTCATTAAACTTTGAATAAAGTTACATGAATTTGTCATCGAGACAAGTATTTCTTAAGTTTTGCTATGTTCCACGGGTTAGGAAGATGATTCCCTCCCATGGTCTCCAGGCGATGTGCCCCTCCTGGGAGTGCTTCGTAGATCCGATATGGACCTTCCCAGTTGGGTCCGAGTTTGCCTTCCGCGGGGTTGACTCTGTTGTTGGCGACTTCCCTCAACACCAGGTCTCCGACACGCAGTGTGCGTCTCTTGACCTTGGTGTTGAAGTAGTTTGCTATTTTCTGTTTGTATGCCGCCATCCGAATCAGTGCTGTCTCCCTCATCTCCTCGGAGATGTCCAAGGAGTCTTGGCGCTGGGCCTGGTTTTGCTGTTCCTCGTAGTAGAGGACTCTGTCAGATGCCGCTCCAATTTCTGCAGGGATCATGGCTTCACAGCCGTAAGCCAAGGCGTATGGGGTTTCCTTGGTTGCAGTCTGTTTCGTGACACGGTAAGACCATAAAACCGTGGGCAGCTCATCCACCCATCTTCCCTTGGCGCTGTCCAGGCGCTTCTTCAATCATTTGAGGATAATCCGGTTTGCCAGTTCCGTTTGCCCATTGGTGGCGGGGCGCTCCACGGATGTGGTTTTTAGCCTCTTGTGGTAGTTCTCGCAGAACTCCCGGAACTGCTGGCTGACGAATTGGCGCCCATTGTCTATTATCAGAGTGCGTGGGATGCCATAACGAGTAATTATGTTCTTTAGGACAAACTTGGTGATTGCCGCCGAGGTGATGGACGCTAGCGGCTCTGCCTCTATCCACTTTGTGAAGTGGTCGACGGCTACTACCAGGAATTTCCGCTGGTTAGTTGCTTGCGGGAATGGTCTCAGGATGTCTATTCCCCATACATCAAATGGCCACGGCGCTTGTAGAGGATGCATATCCTCGGCCGGCTTGTGTATGATGTTTCCGTGGCGCTGGCACTTGTCCCAGGTTTTTACAAGCTTGTCCGCATCCTTGATGATTCCCGGCCAATAGAAGCCTGCTTGGAGCGTTTTTCTTTTCAGGGTAGCCGGGGCCTGGTGGGAGCCACATATTCCCTCGTGTAGCTCGCGGAGGATGTAGCTGGCTTCATCCGGGGGAACACACCTTAGTGAAGGGGATGAGAATCCTTTTTTGTAAAGGGTTTCCCCGGATAGGAAATACCTGGCAGCCCTTCTCGTCAGGTTTCGCGCTTCTGTCTTGTCGGCGGGGAGGGTGCCATCCTTGAGATATGCTATAATTGGAGTCATCCAGGTAGATACCCCCTCGATCTGGTTTACTTCTTCCTCGTTGATCGAGGGTTGCTCCAAAGCGGTACAGATGATGGAGTCCCTGCCTGCTTTGTTAGACTTGTTGGCCAGCTTTGCCAACTTGTCGGCGCGGGAGTTCTGGTCCCTGGGGACGTGTCGGAACTCGACCTTTCGAAATTTGGCAGCTAGGCGCCATGCTTTTGCATGGTACTTGAGGATGGTTCCCTCCTTCACTTCGAATTCTCCCTTCATATGTTGGACTACCAATTGGGAGTCACTGTTCACGGTCAGCTCTTGCGCGTTCACCGTGAGGGCCAGCTCCAGCGCTGCTAGAAGTGCTTCATATTCCGCCTAGTTGTTCGTAGCCGGGAAACGTATCTCGATGGCTTGTTCGATAACCATCCCGTCCGGTGCCTCGAGGATAACACCAGCTCCTTTTGATTTGCTCGAGGAGGCACCGTCTACTTATATCACCCAAGTGCTATTGAGTGTTTCCGGCGAGGTCATCTCGGCGACAAAATCTGCTAGGGCCTGCCCCTTGATTGCTTTCCGGGGTTGGAACATGAGTCCAAACTCGGAGAGCTCAATGGCCCAGTAGGATAGCCGTCCGGCGACGTCGGGCTGGTGGATTACCTGCCGTAGTGGTCGGTCGGTTCGGACGACGATCTGATACTGCTGGTAGTAAGGTCGCAGCTTCCTTGTGGATACAAGTAGAGCGAAAGCTAGCTTTTCCAGCATGTGGTATCATGACTCCGAGGGTGTTAGGACTTTGCTGGAGAAGTAGATAGGCTTTTGTTCCTCTCCCACTTCGGTGACCAATGCAGAGCTAACTGCTTGATCGTTGGCAGCGAGATAGACGTATACTAGCGTCTCCAGCCTGAGGGTGGTCAATATCGGCGGCTTTGCCAGATATTGCTTCAGCTCCAGGAAGGCCCTATCGCATTCCTCCGTCCATTCAAACTTCTTTCCTCCTTTGAGGGTTTTGAAGAATGGGAGGCAGCGGTCAGCGGACCTGGTTAGTGATTTTTAGACGTTCTGTTAGTACATGTTGCATAAGTAAAACAAATAAAGTATTTACACAAGGAGAAGGTCTTTATTAATGCAGTTAAAAGCTCGCGGTGTGCAAGCGTGAGTACAACGTCCGGAGCCTGTATGTCTGGGTAGGTGATTACAAAAATGCAAGTAAATGCAAATGGGAAGAGGGGAGGGGGGGATTTCGCCCCTTTGACTAACTACTCGTGTCAAAATGTAGGAGTGTCACTGTCGGCGCTACTTGGCAAGGAAGCGATGGAGGCGGCGATCCGGCCGGTTAGGCGTTGTACCTCCTTGGGGTTCTTGGGGGGAGACATCTCCATAATTGCTTTGCATTGGTCCGGGTTAACCTCTATTCCTCGTTGGGAGATGAGGAATCCGAGGAATTTGCCCCCCGAGACGCCGAAAGCACACTTCGACGGATTGAGATGCATCCGGTATTGTCTCAGTATCGAGAAAATCTCCTCAAGGTCCTCTAAGTGATTTCCGCCGGCTTTTGTCTTGATGACCATGTCGTCGACGTATACCTCGATGTTCTTTTCGAGGTGGTCCTGGAAGAAGAGGTCCATCATTCGTTGATAGGTGGCGCCGGCATTCTTTAGGCCGAATGGCATGACCTTATAACAGAAGACCCCCTTGTCCGTGGTGAAGGCCGTCTTTTGCACGTCTTGCGGATCCATGCGAATTTGATTGTACCCGGAGAAGGCGTCTAGGAAGCTTAGTGTGGCGTGGCCACTGGTTCCGTCGACGAGTCTGTCGATGTTGGGCAATGGGTATGGGTCTTTTGGACATGCTTTGTTCAAATCAGAAAAGTCGACGCACATACGCCATTTGCCGTTGGCCTTCTGGACGAGGACAACGTTGGATAGCCATGTTGGATACTTGGTTTCGCGGATGAAGCCTGCCGCCAGCAATTTGTCTACTTCCTCTCTGGCTGCTTGCTGGCACTGCTGACCCAAGTTCCTTTTCTTCTGGAAGACGCCTGGTCTTCTGTCAACGTTCAGGGCGTGGCAGATGATATTTGGATCAATTCCCGGCATGTCTGATGCCGACCATGCGAAGATATCTCTGTTCCAGAATAGGAATTGAATCAACGCTTCTTTTTCGGATAGAGGGAGTGTGGCGCAGACGTTCACTATTTGTTCCGGCGCCCCGGGAAAAGCTACTGCCTCCATCTCGTCCGAGGGATGCGGATGGTTCTGGGGGATCTCGTCCCTTAGGTCAGTGATTTCGCAGCTCATTACTGCGTGTTCTTTCTCCTTCCCTTTCTCCGAGGATGGTTGCGGGGCTTTCCGGCTTGCTTCTGGCCTGGCCAAGCTGGTGGCATAGCACTGTTTGGCTACTTCCTGGTTTGCCCGTACTTGACCTACACCATGTGGGGTGGGAAACTTCATCAGCAGATGTGCCGTGGATACCACGGCTCGGGCATCGTTCAGGGAAGGTCTGCCGAGGATAGCATTGTAGGCAGAGGGTGTCTTTACGACGACGAAGATAGTCGGTATGCAGACACACTTCGGGTCTTCTCCCAGCGTTAAATTCAGTTCAATCATCCCCTCCACGGGGACCTGGGCTCCGGAAAAGCCTATCAGGTGCTCGTTGAATGGGGAGAGTTGCTCTCTGGAGAGGCCAATGCTTGAGAAAGCATCCCAAAACAAAATATCAGCCGAGGATCCCTGGTCAACCAGGATTCTTTTGACGTTGTACCTCCCCACCCCGGCTGTGATGACCATCGGGTCGCATTCCTCGGAATCGACGTCTGTCAGCTCTTCATCAGTAAATACTATCGGTTCTCCCTGGGGTACGTGGGGCTTTTTGAGGTAGTCCAGCTTCATGACGGATCTTCTCATCCGCTTCCGTGACTGCGGACCCCTCCTCCGACGATCTACTCCTCCGGCGATGACGTTGATGGTTCCCAGCATCTGAGAACCCGTTGTGCTTCCTCCTGCCCCTCCCTCCGGGGGTCTGTCGTCACGACGAGGCCTTTGCTGTCGGCCTTGGTCCCTGCTATGGGGGTCTCTGTCGTCGTCGCTTCTCCGCTTGCTATCACGTTTTACATATTTCCCCAAGCGTCCGTTCTCGATCAGGCTCTCGATCTCGTCTTTCAGCGAGATACATTCGTCTGTGGTGTGGCCATGATCCCGGTGGTACTCGCAATATCGGCTTTGGTCTTTGGGCCTGTCGCCGGGACGTGGTTTCCTTGGGGTGAGGACGGGGAAGATTCCCAGTCCTTGAGACTCTGCCAATATCTGGGACCGCGAGACGGTGAGGACCGTGTATACATTAAACCGCGCTCGGGAGGCCGTCAGTTGTCTGTCACTACCCCTTTCTTGCTGGGGTGTTTTGATCTGTCCTGCCGGGGTGGGTCTCGGCGACGTTGGTCACCACGGTGCTGTTGTTGAGGCTGTTTGCTGCTAGGACTCATCTTTGCGAACCTGTTCTTCTAGGAGGTGAACGCGTCCTCCTTGATGATGAACTCCTGGACCTTCGACAGTAGCTCTTCCAACGAGCTGGGGTTCATGAAAGCTAGCTCTTTGTGTGTCTATCCGGGGCGGAGACCTGCCTGGAAGGCGTGTACCGCCACACTGTCCTCTAGGTCCTTTACTGTGAGACATTTTTGGTTGAAGCAGTGCAGAAAGTCCCGGAGGGACTCATGCTCTCCCTGGTGGACGTCCGCGAGGACGGACGCCGGTTGCTTGTATACCACGCTTGTGGCGAATCTCTTTTTGAACAAGTTCTCCATGTCTCGGAAGCTGTGGATGCTGTCGTTCGGGAGTTTTGAGAACCAGATGAGGCCCTCTCCCACGAGGGTGGTCGGGAACAACTTGCATTTCTTCCCCTCTGATAGGTTGGCAATCTGCATACAAGCGTGGAACTGCCAGAGATGATCATCTGGGTCTGTTGTTCCGTCATACCGGGGTAACTTCATAGGCATCTTGAACCCGGCTGGTAACTCGTCCTGTTGGATATGCGGTGCATAAATCCCAGGAGACGGCATCGGGGGCGCTAGAGGCGCCGTTGCCACTGTTGAAGGACCCGATGAGGGGTTGGCCGTCACTGCGGAGCTGGCGGGTGGCAAGTGCTTGGCCAGGAGATGCCACAGTTCTACAGGTACATTCCACTGTTGCATTGTGGATTCTGGCAATCCCTGGGAGGCGGTAGCCTGATTCGCAATCACTGGTTCGTTTCGTTCTCTGTAGGCATGTTCCTCTCCTCGAGCCGATAACGTAGCTTCCGAGGGGAGATGTACGTTAGGAGTGGTGTAATACTCTGGTGGGGGGGACTCGGTTGTTTCCTGTATTTGCTTTCCTTTGGTGCTGGAGCTGGTCATTTGACTGAAGCGCTTCTCCATGAACTGGTTGAACTGATCCTCCATGTTTCGACGCAAGGAGGCCATGTCGGCTACGTGTGCAGCCCTTGCCTCCCGCAGTTCAGTCTGAATGATCTCACGTTTCTCGCCCGTGTATGGCGATGGTGTCACGTGAGGCTCTTCGTCTGAGTGTTGTTGGAAACCAGCGAGAGAAGTCAGCGGTGTAGGGGTTCTCTCGCTTTGCAACATGGATCTCGGAGCATTCTGGGGAGGGACATGAGTTCACGCTCGTGTGTGGCGTCACCCGCTCGCTGAAAGTGATCTCCCAAACGGCTCGACCTCGGAGGAGCGTTTGCAGAGCTCGGGGGCAGCTGGTTCTCGTTATGGGGTTCCATTATCAAGAACGTCGTAGCTTGAGTTCACAGTCAGAGACAACAGCAAGGGGTTAGCACATAATTCAAGTATGACCTCCACGTAGAGCCGTACCAGGGTCTCTCGGGGGTTGAGCAAAAGAGAAAAAACTGAGAACAACCAGTTTGGAGCAAGAATGTTGTGAACAGAAGCAGAGCAGAAAGTTGTGAAGAGTGTGGGGGAGCAGGGTGGAGTTCGTCGAAGAACTCGCTTCCCTACGGGATGCTCCCCGTTGTGTGTGCGTGCCTTAGCAACAGCTAAGCAGAGGGGGGGAGAGATAACCGGAGTTTCCTCTTCTCTCCCCACAGACGGCGCCAGTGAAAACTACAAAGCTGGATTAGTATAAATCTAACCTTGAGTTCACAGTAGAATGGCAGTCTCCGGATGTTTGAGGTCGTCGGATCCTACAAATAAGAACGCACAGGGGTTTTCCTGCGATTCTCCTCTGATGCTTAAGTTAGAAGAAAGATCAGAGAATGATAGAGAATTGTATTTTTGCGGAATGAGTGTAGTTACCTCGGAATGGGCTCCCTTTTTCCTATTTATCCGCCTTCCCTTTTGTCCCATGTTCGTACGAGGTCTCCCAGGGACGTTAGGGGTATTTCGGGGATGTATAGGGAAAAGGGGTTGATGTACCTTTCTGCTCTGATGTGACAGCTATCACTGCCAGGATACAGTGGGATGTCCAACCTTCCTTCCTGGGAGTCAGTGATAGCCAAGAGTGCTTTTCATTGTTTCTTCTGCGTGCAGGGGGCGTTTTAGTCCTTTTGCGTGTGCCTTTTGTCCTGTCACGTGCTTTCAAGGATCTTCGCATTTAATGCCAATATCTTGGCATTAAATGCTTGAGTGGGAGGGAACCTGCTTGGGTTGTCTCCTCGCCGGGTGTCTCTTGTACTTTGATATTAATTCCGAGGGGTGATTTTCGAGGAGTGTATATCAGTATGTAATGATTGTGGTTGGTAAATAGAAGGGTAAGAAAATTGATAAATTGTATAGGGGTAGAAATGGAAGAAAAAGTTGGAAAAAGTATGAAAAAGTAAGATGTGATTTGATTATAATCAAAGTCTATTTGAATATGATGATTGTTGTTTAAAAAAAATGAAATTATGTAACTGTTTGCCTTGGAAAGCGTGAATATATGATTATAATCATATGCAACTTCGGATTGTTGTTTAAAAAAAATGAAAAATGGTCCACCGTTTCGCAAAACATGAGAGAGAAGGAAAAAAAAAGCACGGACCCGAACAAACATTCCATTGTGGCTCATGAGAAGAAAGAGAAAAAGGCAAATGAAATAGCTAAAATTACATTTCAGCCCCCCATTGCATTTCGTCAACATCAAAACACAAAAATCCATCTGAGAGAGAGCACCATCGCCGTCCTAATTTGGACCTTCCCCTCTTTCTGGACATCTTTCTCTCTCTCTCTCGTCTCTCTCTTTCTTTATTAGACCTTCCCCTCCTAATTTGGTTGCCATCACAGGAAGCAAATCTTCAAAGTCCATGCCTTTCTCTGAAGAATCTCCCATCATAAAATAAAAAAAAAACTGAGAATATAATAATAATAGAATGATATGGGTGATGGGTGATGATGAGTGATATTTATATATATATGGAGATAGAGGAGTGAAGAAGGAAGATAGAAAAATCCCTTTATTTGCACCTGATAAACTGGAAAATGGCTGGCACTTACCTAGTTCACCGGAGAGGGCTGCGAGAGCCAAGTGTTGAGCAAGAACCTGCAAGAGCTTCACAGGGGGCCCCTGCGAAGTGTACTCCGACGCTCAAGTTAGTAAGAGAGTAATCAGAGAGTAAGAGAATTTCAGAGTGTAAGAAGTAGCTCACCTTGAACTGGTGAGATGGGCTCTATTTATAGAGCAGGGAAGAGAGAGGTGGTCAGCGCGCGGGGCGGACCACGTAACCAGACACGATCTCCACCAGCGGAGATGGTGGAGACCGAGATTTGCGGAACAAGGCAATCGTGGGTGGTTGCCTGCCATGTTGCCGGGCGGTCGCCATAATACTGGAGAACGTGGGTGTGAACAAGTCAGTAGCCCACGATCTCCCGTAGCGTGGATTGCGGAGCGAGGTAGTCGTGGGTGACTAAGTGTTAAGCTGGAGGCGGGCGCCATGCTCCTGGGTGGAGGGGGGCGCCCCCAACTGTGCGGAGCGAGGTAGTCAAGCGCCCCCTCCTGAGTGGAGGGGGGCGCCCCTAACTGTGCGGAGCGAGGTAGTCGGGCACCCCCTCCTGGGTAGAGGGGGGCGCCCCTAACTGTGCGGAGGGCACTTGATTGGTTCGAGCGCGCTTTGCAGGGTGTGAAGGGGCGAAGAGGCCCGGTGCGAGGGCCGTTTAGGCGTACGCCCAAATAGTGATGTATCACAAGTCCCTCCTTAAAGAAGCCAACGAGTGCGTCCGTCGCTGCCTCTTGGCGGGCGCGCAGTGAGGTTGGTTTGGGAAGCGAGCGATGGAACCAACGCCGGGGGCATGCGCGTGGTGTAGGCGGTCGCCTGGCGGCAAGCCCTTGGCGGCAAACCCTGGCGGCAAACCTTGGCGGCAACCCCTGGCGGCAAACCTTTGGAGGCGAAGCCTTGGAGGCGTACGCCCAAATGTGCAGAAGTACTTGTCTCCACGCGAAGGATAGGAAGGTCGGGCGTCCACATCGAGGGGATATGGAGCGTCGAGGTTGCCGGGGTGGGCGACCATGGGAACATGGAACGTCAAGGAGCCCATGGCGGGCGGCCGTCCATGCGCCAGCGGTGATACTGGTGTTACATCAATGCGTTCGCCCATGGGATTGAGAATTGCCGGAAGCAAGTCTGCTGAACCCCGACCTGAACGAGGTGGGCATGAGATCCCTATGCGGGCGGATGATGATGAGCCGGGCGGGCCAATGCCTGACCCGCCGGGTGACGGCCATCCATGGATTGGAGTTGGCGAAGGGGCGATCGCAGCTCAGGCCGGGCGACGACGGGTATGTGCCTCCGGGAGCTGTGCAGAGCATCGCGGGGAATGAAGCGGGTATGGGGCAGCCAGTGATAGCTCCAGATAGCAGAGGCGGAGAAGGCAGTGGCGAGCACGTGTCGGGAGCGATCGCCACAGTGATTTCGGATGACTAGGTCCTCCTTTGTAAAGAATTTGTAATTTCGGGGGTGTGTTCCCTTTTCTGAGTTTGTATAGGGCATGTGCGTCCTTTTCTATTGAAGAATTGTATGGCCGTGTGGCCAGGATTCATGTGAGGCCGTAAGGCCAATGTTTGGATTAGTGCGATAAATATGCCCGTTGCAATGCTTTATCTGTTTGATGTGTTTGATACTTGCGCAAGTGTATGTATGTGGATGTGTGTGTCCGCCCAACTGAGTTGGCGATCGGACTGGGGGGCTAGCCAGCCATGAGGTAATGGACCAGCATGGCGTATGAGCAACTTCTCGGCTCATGGGCGCGCGGAGCGCCTGGAAGAAAGCTTTTGGAGGCGTCCCTCCTGCCTTCTAGCTCTTCTTTGGAGCGTCAATAACTTACACGCTGTAAGTTGTATAGATTAGGCTGCGCCTAAGTGAATGTAGTGGAAATAAGTGTGAAATATACACGAGTCGTGTGAGATGCTCACCGTTCGCTCCGGGAGCCCGGGAGGGTGCATTTGGACAAGCGCGTCCGATGGTGTAGGGCGTGCGCCCTCTACCTCATCAGGTAAGATGAGATGTAAGCATAAAGCGTGCACCGTTCGCTCCGGGAGCTCGGGAAGGTGCATTTGGACAAGCGCGTCCGAAGGTGTAGGGCGAGCGCCCTCTATCTCATCAGGTAAGATGAGATGTAAGCGTAAAGCGTGCACCGTTCTCTCTGGGAGCCCGGGAAGGTGCATTTGGACAAGCGCGTTCGAAGGTGTAGGGCGAGCGCCCTCTACCTCATCAGCTAAGATGAGATGTGTAAGCATAAGGCGTGCAAGAGGTTTTGCAAAGGGAAATGATATATTATTAAATATTGTTGCCCGCCATGGGTAGGTCGGAGCGTACATAGATGATATAGTTGGGCCTTAAGCATTTTAGGGGAAGGGAGCTAGCACAAAAGAACATAACAGACATGAAAAGAAAAGATTGCAACTAATCTTAAGGCCGGGCGGCTGCTACGCCCATTTGGAGTTAGCTACAGATCTAAGAGGTGTCAGCCACTGGTGTGGTCTACCTCGTCACGTAGGTCCGTTATATCCTGGAGCTTGCCGAAACGACTCACGGAGGCGAGCTGGTTGTCCTCCTTAAGTATGAAGTCGCTGACTTGCTTCAGCAATGCGTCAAGGGTCTTCGGGTTGGCGAGCGCCAACTCGTTAGAGACCTTGCCGGGGCGGAGGCCCTGCTTGAAGACGTGGATCGC
>QANZ01020200.1:44582-56211 GCA_003254925.1 Chamaecrista fasciculata
AAAAATAAATATTAATGTGTTTTAATGTTTTAATCTTAATCCTTTTTTGTATATATGGGATGTCGCATGTGAGTAATTTTATATTGTCCATAACAAAATTACATAGTTAGATGTTTGACATGAATAGTGTATCAACAATTGACTATTCAATGTTCAATGTTATATAATGATGATTGAGAAAATTAACATTGTGATAACGTATTATTGCTTTCACAAAATATGATTGAGCATCCAAGTTTTAAGATCTCACACATTGATCACCACGCGACCATAATTTTACTCTAAATTTTAGATATTTTTTTTATTATATCAAAGTTATGTAATTAAATATATATCCCAAGTAAGTAGTTTGTTACAAATTGATTGTTCAACTTTATGTAATAAAATTACATTTTGTAACTGGAATTTGTATCTCTTTTTGTTAAATATAAAATCTCTTAAAAATCTTTTACCATGAACATTAATTTCAAATTCTTCAAATGTCCAATAACAAAACATAAATAAGAAAAATTCACCCTTTGTATATTACAGTTTTTTTTTAATCAAAGTAATATTTTAAAAATTCTCTTCTAATATTTCAATCGTCTTTGGCTACCGGGACCTAAATTCAAAAGCTTCATCAAAAGAATTTTGGATAAATAATCAATTTAGCTTTTAGATTGTTCGGGTACTATTATTTTAGTCCTTAAACTTTTGAAATATGTTATTTTGTTCTTGAATATTCATAAATTGTTGCAACTTAATCTCTTTAAAGACTAAATTGTACAATGTTAAAAAGCATTTTCGTATTATAATATCCAATCATAAAATAAAAATTATGTGTAAAAGATTTTTTTTATATATCCTTTTTTTTTATCCAAGCATTTTCGTATGCCTCTTGTAGTCTTGCGTTTTCTCTTCAGTTGGGATTTGGATTCACTTTTTCTATTACCGGGTTTGTGTTTTCATCTTCTTTTGCTGCCAAAGAGGATCCGATTTCGTCCTTCTTGCCACTGTGCTTTTTTTTCTTACATTCACTGCTGAGTTGCTGTTGTCATCCTTCTACTATGTCCTATATAGATGATTCGGCTCTCTATTTATTTTCATGCTTCTTCATCTTATAGTTCTAGTTCAAGAAAGGAAACCCCTAAAAAAAAACTAAACCGGTTTTTCCCAAACCCGGCCAGTTCTCACCGATTTTTCCTCTGAATCAGACCGGACTAGGCCATGGTTCATGGTCTAACCGGTTGAACTGGCCGGTCCGATTTGTATAACCATGCTTTTGCTTGGTACCTTGTGCACTCGAATCTCTATCTTTATTAGACCGTCACGATTAAATGTATAGTGATTTGGATTTTGTATTATCATAATTATTGGTTTGCATTGGTTACACCCTCTCCTTACATGGTGATGCCCTACACCACGACTGGGATGGGTTAGCCGCTCACTGAGTTTCGACTCACCCCACGTTTAACATTTTTCAAATACAGGTGCATGTGAAGTGTTGACTTCTTCTCCGAGAGGGAGTTATTCAGAAGCTCACGTCATTGTTTGTGTGGGTATTTTATTCATTGAATAGGATAGTGTTAAAATTCTAGATTGTCAGCTCCACTAGTACTTAGGGAGGGGATTGAGGGATTGATTCAATATTTTGTATGACTCGCTGATGCCATATTTTAATTTGGCACTATAACTTTATTTGATATTTTGTGATAGTGTTTGCATCGATAGATGATATTCTAAATTGATAGATTGACGGAAATGTGCAAGTGAATGATGAATTATGTATGTCCAAGTATTGTTTAGTATAAATGTGTATAGTTTGAATTATTATATTGTTATTGTGTTTTTGATATGGTATGCTTGTGGATAGGCTTACGACATGGGATAGAATCATGCTTGTGCCGATCACGTGCTCCTATTTTGGGGGGTTGTGACAGATCGGTTCGTTGGATTTTCTTTGATATAAACAAGAAAAGAAGTTTTTTTTTAAGTCTTTGTTGTGTTGCCTTTTATTTTAATGAATTACCATTAGGGCTGCGAAATTGGACTAACAAATCCAAGATGAATCGTATTAAAATTACAAACTACTCTAAACTCTTTGATAACCTTATTACCTAATTTAAACAGGCACTGATAATAATACTTCTACTATTTGGGGAACACCTGAACTGACATCAAATCACTTTCCTTGAACTTGAACCTGTAAGAAGTTGATATTAAAGTTACCAAATGTTTCCCACATCAAGTGATCAAACCAAAAGTATTAAGCTGAATTCATACAGTAGTGAATCCCATTCATTTGCAATGCAAGCAGTTCCAAGAAATATGAGAAATAAAATAATGAACAATAAAGCAAATAAATACATAAATAGACACAAAGTGATTGACATTGTGCAGGAAATAAAACTAACTGATTAAATTGCAAGTCACTTAAAAAATTGAAGATGATGAAACACTATGAGGGAGAGAAAATAGTCGAGAGGAAGAAGATCTGTTGAGACGAAGTATCAAGAAACCGAAATCGAGTAAGGATTCAGTGATTCGTGAGCTGGAGACGTCGCGAAGGGAAGAGATGGAGGTGCTGGATTCAGATTCGTTGGAAAAGGAGAATCAGCTAGGGTTGGAGTCGTCGATGGAGAAAACGGTGGTGCCGAAGACTGCACAGGTGAATGATTTTTACAGGGACAAGCTTCTAGGCATTAATGATGGAATTTTAGAGGATTCAAGTGAGGAGGAGTGTTGTGATTCTGATTCTGACTTGGAGGATGAAGAGGATGCGAATATGGAGGGAGTCCGTGAGGATATCTATTGTCCTAGGGTTCCGATGACTGCTGAGGAAGTGCGTGAATGGCGTAGACTGTGAAAGACCTCTCTGATTGTTAAGCTACTGGGAAGGAAAGTGAGCTTGAAATTTCTAAAAGATAGATTGGGGAAAATGTGGAAACATAAAGAAAGGTTGTCGGTTCTTGATCTGGAGGATGACTATTTCATAGTTCAGTTCTCGCAATTGGATGATTACTTGTACGCTTTGCATGAAGGTCCCTGGTTGGTGGCGGATCATTATTTGGTGATTCAGCGTTGGCGTCTTGAGTTTGATCCTTCTGAAGATGCCTTCAATAAGGTTGCGGTGTGGGTAAGAGTTCCTAAACTCTCTGTTGAGTATGTGAATCCGAAATGTATTTGGAGGTTAGGGAATGTGATTGGTAAAACTTTGAAGTTTGATGTAAACACTTTAAATACGAATGATGGTTTAGCTAAGGTGGAAAGAGTTAGAATTGCGAGAATTTGTGTGGAAATTGACCTGAGAAAGAAATTGAGATCGAAGGTTAGGTGTGGGAGAAGAATATATGGTGTGGAATATGAGGGATTGGGGATGATCTGTTTTGGTTGTGGTAGATATGGCCATAGGAAGGAGGCATATAGTGAAAATATTGTTAGAGAGAAGGATATGAATGATGATGGTGCTGTTAGGATGCAGAAGGAGGATGGGAGGGAGAAGGTTCAAAGGGATGAAAATAGTGTTATAAGAGTGCAGGTTGGTAAAGAGAACTTTGGGCCCTAGATGCTTGTTCAGAGAAATAATAGAAGGGGTGGGGGTCAAATGAGAAAGCAAGGGGTTATACAGGGTGGTAATATTGTTGATGAGGCTGTGAAAAATGGGGGTTCCAGATTTGATATCCTTGCTAAGGAGGTGGAAGGAGGGGATGATGGGATGATGGTTGATGATGCTGGTCAGAATGTTATTGAGGTTGCAGTGAATGAGGTGGAGAAAGAGATTGTTGCGGTTGCCAATAACAAGGGGAAGGAGGTGGTTACTTCCAGGGGTAGAGTTCCGTTGGTGAATGTGAGTGAAAATAAGATGCTGGCGAATGATGGAGCTGGGCCTAGAGTTGGCAGGGAGTATATGAGGAGGAATGACAAGGAAAATAGGGAGGATGGTTGTGCTGTAGGCAGGGGCTCTTATTCTGAGATAAGGTTGAGTGGGGGAAGAGGTGTGATATCCAGGGGTAGAGATTTGAAATATGATAGAGGAAGATGTAGGGTTTCTCTACAGGATGGGGGGAAGGCAGGTATGACAAGAGAGGATGAATTATCTTCTTCTTTTGAGGAGGAGGATGTGATGAAGATGGATGTTAATTTTGTTGATAAAGGAATTAGTTCTCACAAACATCATTGCAGGCCTCCAGATGATTTATCTATAAATGAAGAACTGGCCAGGATTGAAGATGGTGATGGGTTATCGGCTGTGATGCCGAGTGGTTTTGAAGGGGCTGTTGGCTCTGTGAAGGCTTGGAGGTAGTGTCCCTACCATTCTTCTTTTATGAAGTTTTTTATGAATATTCTATGTTGGAATCGTAGAGGTGCGGCTAGTAAGGGTTTTCCTGGTCTTGTTAGAGACTTGGTTAGTTGGTATAAGGCTAATATTTGTTTTTTGTGTGAGACGAGGGTCAGTGGAAGAAAAGCTAAATCCATTGTTAGAAGGTGTGGTTGGAAGTGTGTTGAAGTGGTGGAAGCTGTGGGTTTTCGGGAGGGCTTTGGCTTTGTTGGAATGATGCTGTGGTGGATGTAGAGATTATTGAGAAGTGTAATCAGGCTATGCATCTTAGGGTGACTATTTTGGATGGTATGAAATCTTTTTTAGCCACTTTTGTTTATGCTAGTCTTAGATTGGAGATTAGGGATTAGCTTTGGGAGTATTTGGTGAATGTTGTTGTGGGGGTTAATGAACCTTGGGTTATGGGAGGTGACGTCAATGCTTATCGTGCTCCAAAAGATAAGAAAGGTGGTGTTGGGCCTAATTGGAGGAGTATGAGGAAGATGCAGAATTTTATGAACGGTTGTGGAATGGTTGATATGGGTTTCTCTGGGCGTATGTTCACCTGGCCTTGGAGAGATATTGAGGAAAGACTGGACAGATATTTGGGAAACTTAGAGTGGCAGATAACTTTCCAGAATTTCTTTGTGAAACATCTGTATGCTCTCAAATCGGATCATAGACCAATTCTTCTGTGTTTGGATGACCAAAGGGTTGGAAAGCAGAATGAGAAACAGTTCAGTTTTTGGCTGCTTGGCTTTTAGAGGATAGCTTTAATGATGTAATGATGAATTCGTGGGATAAGAGGAAAGAGTGGAATCAGGCTTCAGCTGATCTTGTGGTGAAATTGAAGAAGTGGAATGAAGACTCATTTGGTTACATTCCGAAGAAAAAGAGGAGATTGATGGCTAGGTTGGAAGGAATTGATAAAAAGCTTTGTTTGGGGAGGAATGAGTTTCATCAGAATATGAAAAATGAGTTGTGGTCGGAATATAATACTGTGTTGCTGCAAGAGGAATCTATGTGGTTCCAGAAATCGAGAAGAAAGTGGATTGGTCAAGGTGATAGGAATACAAGGTACTTTCATAATATCACTATGGCTACGAGAAGGAAGAATAAGATCACTATGTTGGAGGATGATCTTGGCAACTGGGTTGAAGATGAGGTTAGTGATCAGCCCAAAAGTGAACAAGTTATTTGGCCTTCTTTTGATATGTTTTAACTAATAATATATTGTAATTAGAGCAATTAATATGCTAAGGGTTGCACCAAGGTGTGGTTAAATAAAGTGGATAAAATGAGTTAATTAGCGTTTATATATTGTACTTAATAAATAGGTGCTACTTAATGGTTTATTTAGTGTTTCAGATATCCAAACAGGGCCAAAACAAGAGGGAAATATCAGAACAATCGAGAAGATCACGTTGAGCACAAGATATTCTTGTGCCGTTGGATGAGCCGCCGGTGCAAGGGTGGTAAATCCCGCAGCGCACGTATCTGATAGGAATATGACGTCAGCAAGTAAGCTTCAACGCAATATTACGTTGCACTGTCACTTGGGCCAGCGATGACAGGCCGGGTCAAATGCATAAACGGTATTTTGTTGGGTGATTTCATTTTTTTAAAGATAAGAGTACTAGTGGGAGTGAGAGAAACCGTTATATCTTTCTAATTCATATGACATGTAACGAGGCTGAGACCAAAAAGTATGAAATATTTAGTTGAGTTATGAAGCTAGAGGATTAATCTTTTCACACATCCAATTCTAAAGTAAGGGCTAAAAACAACAGAAAGCTAGAGCAAGACATCACTTTGCCTTCATCCATCTAATGATCCACCAAATAAATAATTTATAATAAGGTGCTGGGAATTCAAGGCGCAAAACGCAGCGGAAGCAAAAATACAAAAATTAAAATTAAACGCGCCAGGCCCAAGAAATCCCGAACGGATCCGCTTGTTGAATTTAAAACCTGTTAAGATAGTGGTATACCTCACGAGTTCCAATCGGTTTGGTTGTACGGGGCGTTTGCTTGAAGTCCACGTGACGCGTCCTTCCTCCACCGGTAATCCACATGAACAGTTTTCCGGGCACCAAGGTGCTAGCCTTCCGTTCTTTTCACCAAAAGAACCAGGGACCAATCTACAGTATTTTGAATTCAAGAACTCCTTCTTGAATCAAAAGAGTAAAAGTGGCGCAATAGAGAAGAACCCACAAGAACCCCTTCTTGTTTTTCCTCTTCTCTCACAAAACCTAATTTTGGTGGTGCAAATCGAATTTCCTACCTCCTTAGGAAAACACGATTTTTCCTCTCACTCAACTCTTGGGAGCCAAAAATTTCTCACACTTGAATGAGCTAGGGTTGAAAGTGGCGACTTCCTCTCTTCTCTCTCTAGGGAAGAAAAACAAAATTTTCACAAATGAATTTGTTGTGTATGAAGTTGCCTAGCCCCTAGGGTTTTTTAATTAAAATTAGAGCATTATTATAATTCTAAAATTATAATATCATGACTTTCTGAATTGAATTTCCAATTAAAATATTACCTTAATATTTAATTTAAATTCAAATCGTAATCTTAGGGAATCAAATGGAAGATCAAATCTTCCCTTGGGACCCACCTAAGCTATGCGCCATATGCCTCTAATTTCCTTTTGGAATATTATAAATAAAAAACATTCCTAATTTTAGGAAGTCATGATTTCCCAAAGATTCTGAGTTAAGATTCAAATCTTTTGAAATCTTCATCAAATCTTTTGAATTCAAACTCATGATTTAAATTAATAAAACAATTTTATTAATCTAAATACCACAAAATGAGGCGCCACCCTCAAATAATATTGGGGAATATTATAAATCAATAATCTCCTAACTTTTAGGGACCTTATCTGATTTATTATACCCTAATATTATAATTGTAAATAATTAATCCCATTAAATATTTAACAATTATTATATTTAAACTTGTCCCACAAATTTAAATATATCACAACTGTAGATTATTTAAGACAAGACTTAATGTCCCAGACATTTTGCTATGTCTTAAATTGTGTCACCGGAGTGACCCACGAATTAACCCTAATTCGTGTCCCTTTAAGTGGTGTCCTGATCCTGCTCATGTGTGACNACCCCTTAGCTATATACCCTAAAACCCTTAACCCTTGAGTACCATATATCACAGGTAGAGAGTATATGAGCATTTTCATCATCTCTAGTATAGGGTATCATTGAACATAAAATGGATAAAATTAACAACATAAATATAAATTATCTCTCAGCTAAAGTGTGTGTGTATATATATATATCTATATATCTCCCATAGAAAATTAAAGAAGCTCTTTGATCCCTATTTTCTTTTTTTTTGTTCATATGATTAGATGACTGAAAAATATTAATTATTGATCAAGAAATTGCAAAAAATTAACTTGTTGGAATTGCAACGGTTTTATAAAACTTGCTAATTGGTGATAACTGGAATTGCAACGGTTTTATAAAAAATTATAAAACTTGTTGTTACACAAATAACCGTGGCTATTCAATTTAACTTGGCAACGGTTTTCCATTAACCGTTGCCAACCAAATCTAAATTGCGACGGTTAACAATAACCGTTGCTACTCAATTTAATTTACCCACAGTTTTCAATTAACCGTTGCAATTTCAAATTGCTTTGCAACGGTTCAAAAGTAACAGTTGCTAATCGTTTTAATTTAGCCACGGTTTCCAATTAACCGTGGCAAATCTAAATTACTTTGCAATGGTGCAAAGTAACCGTTGCTAATTGATATCCCTTTGCAACGGTTTATGTGTAACCGTTGCTAATTGGTGATTACTGAACGACGGTTTCGTATAACCGTCACGAATTCAAGAAATATAACGACGGTCATTATTAACCGTCGTTATTCCATATTTTGCAACGGTTTTCTAAACCGTCGTAAAATAACCGTTCCAAAAACCAATTTTTTTTTGTAGTGACAAGCACCAATAATAGTACTTCTACTATTTGGGGAACACCTGAACTGACATCAAATCCCTTTCCTTGAACTTGAACCTGTAAGAAGTTGATATTAAAGTTACCAAATGTTTCCCACATCAAGTCATCAAACCAAAAGTATTAAGCTGAATTCATACAGTAGTGAATCCCATTCATTTGCAATGCAAGCAGTTCCAAGAAATATGAGAAATAAAATAATGAACAATAAAGCAAATAAATACATAAATAGACACAAAGTGATTGACATTGTGCAGGAAATAAAAATAACTATGATTAAATTGCAAGTCACTTAAAAAATTGAAGATGATGAAACACTATGAGGGAGAGAAAATAGTCGAGAGGAAGAAGATCTGTTGAGACGAAGTATCAAGAAACCGAAATCCAGTAAGGATTCAGTGATTCGTGAGCTGGAGACGTCGCGAAGGGGAGAGATGGAGGTGCTGGATTCAGATTCGTTGGAAAAGGAGAATCAGCTAGGGTTGGAGTCGTCGATGGAGGAAATGGTGGTGCCGAAGACTGCATAGGTGAATGATTCATACATGGACAAGCTTCTAGGCATTAATGATGGAATTTTAGAGGATTCAAGTGAGGAGGAGTGTTGTGATTCTGATTCTGACTTAGAGGATGAAGAGGATGCGAATATGGAGGGAGTCCGTGAGGATATCTATTGTCCTAGGGTTTCGATGACTGCTGAGGAAGTGCGTGAATGGCGTAGACTGTGGAAGACCTCTCTGATTGTTAAGCTACTAGGAAGGAAAGTGAGCTTGAAATTTTTAAAAGATAGATTGGGGAAAATGTGGAAACATAAAGAAAGGTTGTTGGTTCTTGATCTGGAGGATGACTATTTCATAGTTCAGTTCTCGCAATTGGATGAAGGTCCCTGGTTGGTGGCGGATCATTATTTGGTGATTCAACATTGGCGTCTTGAGTTTGATCCTTCTGAAGATGCCTTCAATAAGGGTGCGGTGTGGGTAAGAGTTCCTAAACTCTCTGTTGAGTATGTGAATCCGAAATGTATTTGGAGGTTAGGGAATGTGATTGGTAAAACTCTGAAGTTTGATGTAAACACTTTAAATACGAATGATGGTTTATCTAAGGTGGAAAGAGTTAGATTTGCGAGAATTTGTGTGGAAATTGACCTGAGAAAGAAATTGAGATCGAAGGTTAGGTGTGGGAGAAGAATATATGGTGTGGAATATGAGGGATTGGGGATGATCTGTTTTGGTTGTGGTAGATATGGCCATAGGAAGGAGGCATATGGTGAAAATATTGTTAGAGAGAAGGATATGAATGATGATGGTGCTGTTAGGATGCAGAAGGAGGATGGGAGGGAGAAGGTTCAAAGGGATGAAAATAGTGTTATAAGAGTGCAGGTTGGTACAGAGAACTTTGGGCCCTAGATGCTTGTTCAGAGAAATAATAGAAGGGGTGGGGGTCAAATGAGAAATCAAGGGGTTATACAGGGTGGTAATATTGTTGATGAGGCTGTGAAAAATGGGGGTTCCAGATTTGATATCCTTACTGAGGAGGTGGAAGGAGGGGATGATGGGATGATGGTTGATGATGCTGGTCAGAATGTTATTGAGGTTGCAGTGAATGAGGTGGAGAAAGAGATTGTTGCGGTTGCCAATAACAAGGGGAAGGAGGTGGTTACTTCCAGGGGTAGAGTTCCTTTGGTGAATGTGAGTGAAAATAAGATGCTGGCGAATGATGGAGCTGGGCCTAGAGTTGGCAGGGAGTATATGAGGAGGAATGACAAGGAAAATAGGGAGGATGGTTGTGCTGTAGGTAGGGGCTCTTATTCTGAGATAAGGTTGAGTGGGGGAAGAGGTGTGATATCCAGGGGTAGAGATTTGAAATATGACAGAGGAAGATGTAGGGTTTCTCTACAGGATGGGGGGAAGGCAGGTATGACAAGAGAGGATGAATTATCTTCTTCTTTTGAGGAGGAGGATGTGATGAAGATGGATGTTAATTTTGTTGATAAAGGAATTAGTTCTCACAAACATCATTGCAGGCCTCCAGATGATTTATCTATAAATGAAGAACTGGCCAGGATTGAAGATGGTGATGGGTTATCGGCTGTGATGCCGAGTGGTTTTGAAGGGGCTGTTGGCTTTGTGAAGGCTTGGAGGTAGTGTCCCTACCATTCTTCTTTTATGAAGTTTTTTATGAATATTCTATGTTGGAATTGTAGAGGTGCGGCTAGTAAGGGTTTTCCTGGTCTTGTTAGAGACTTGGTTAGTTGGTATAAGGCTAATATTTGTTTTTTGTGTGAGCCGAGGGTCAGTGGAAGAAAAGCTAAATCCATTGTTAGAAGGTGTGGTTGGAAGTGTGTTGAAGTGGTGGAAGCTGTGGGTTTTCGGGAGGGCTTTGGCTTTGTTGGAATGATGCTGTGGTGGATGTAGAGATTATTGAGAAGTGTAATCAGGCTATGCATCTTAGGGTGACTATTTTGGATGGTATGAAATCTTTTTTAGCCACTTTTGTTTATGCTAGTCTTAGATTGGAGACTAGGGATTAGCTTTGGGAGTATTTGGTGAATGTTGTTGTGGGGGTTATGTTGGGAATCCTAGGCGCCTGAGGCAGCGGAAGCAAAAAATAAAATTAAAATAAACACCTAGGTCCTATGATTCCCGAACGGATCCGTTAGTAGAATTTAAAACTTTTGGTTAGTGTTATACCTCAGAGTTTCAAATCAATCGGTTGAACGGGCGAGTTCCACGAAGTCCACTCCTAGAGTTCTCCCTCTGCCAGTAATCCACACGAATAATTTCTTTGAACACCGAGGTGCTAGCCTCCAATTCTTTTCTCCAAAAGAATTCTGGGACCAATCTACAGACCTCTGATTCCAAGAACTCCTTCTTGAAAAACAGCAATAGAGGTGGCGCTAAGAAGAATCCCCCCACAAGAACTCCTTCTTGCCTATTCTTCTCTCAAAACCCTAATTCTAGAGTAAATTCGAATTCTCTCTCTAACTCTTAGAGAAAGTCGAAATTCTCTAATGTGTGTGCAAAGGATTATTTTCTCTCTCTAACTCTTAGGAGGAAAATCAACTAGGGTTTTTGTGTTATGCTTATGAGGCAAGTCGACTTGCCCACTTAAATAGGGAGAATATTTGGTGATTTAATTATCCCTAAAATAAAGATATTTTGATAATATAATTATTTTAGGCCTTGAATTTATAATTATAATATTACCTTAATATTATATTTAAATTCAAAATGCAATCTTGGAGAATCAAATTGAGAGATCAAATCTTTCAATGGGACCCACCAAGATGGCGCCTTCCTTCTCTGAAATTCCCTTGGAATTTAATTAATCAAAAACTTCCTTATTTTTGA
>QANZ01020223.1:0-10545 GCA_003254925.1 Chamaecrista fasciculata
TCAAATTCACGAACACGATAAGTCACCGATTGAAATATAGGTAACAATCTTTACTTTCCTGGTATAAACATAATTAGTGGATCCTGGAAGGAATCACAGAGTTAGCATATTTAATTAAGTTTTTTTTTTAATTTTTCCTTCCGCTGCGCTTCCTCTGTGATTTCCCAACACTTTATTCAAAGAAGAGAACTAAATCTAGCTATTATGAAAATTTAGAATCAGAATTAGAATCAAAAGGATTTAACTCTTATAGAATTAATCAAAAACGAACTATTTAATATTGAACCAATTCGTCTGTCCAGAAAAAACCACGAACAATTTATTATGTATCAAATCATAAACCTTTCGTTGATTCATAAGAGAAAACACCAAATTAGTAAAAAAAATATTGTGAAAAGGCTATATTGATAAGAAGAATTTTGCTAAATCCATTACAAGAACAAGAGATCAAAAGCTGACTGAAAAAAAGAAAAAAATCATTATGATTTGCTTGTTCCTGAAAATATTATATCCGCTAGACGTCGTAGACAATTGAGAATTCTAATTCGTTTCAATCCTAAGAATAGTATTAGTGTGCATAGAAATACAACAGTTTACAATGAGAATAAAGTGAATAATTGTTGTCAAGTTTTGGCTACAAATAAAGATTTTGATAGAGATAAAAAAAATAATTAATTTAAAGTTATTTCTTTGGCCAAATTATCGATTAGAAGATTTAGCTTGTATGAATCGCTATTGGTTTGATACCAATAATAGAAGCCGTTTCAATATGGTAAGGATAAATATGTATCTGCGATTGAAAATTCGTTAATCTACTTTTCTATTTCGCGTAACATATGTGATATGTAAAGACAAATAGATGCATAGACACATTGTCTTACCTTCTATTCTAAGACATGATACTAATTCAATGATATATCCATAAGATCTATAAATGAATCAACAAAATCTTCTTATTTGAAGTCTACAATTTTTCTTTTGTGAATACATAAATATAGTATTTTTTGTATACCTATTTGAAAATGAATTTGAAAAANTAGAAATTAAATTGAAAGTTAGAAATATGATTTGAAACTTTAGTGTATATATATATATAATTTTTAATTTAACTGGCTCAACAATTGACATGATTGATCTGGCAGTTGAAATAGTGACCCAATAAGCCGAGTCTTTGACTAGGTCAATGACCAATTCGATTTATAAAACATTGTCAGGAGCTACAATATGAAGCTATACATCACTCTCATGCCTCATCAGTTCATTAATTTATTAAATACATCTCTTCTGAAACAAAACCTATACAGGAAATTAATATTTTAGTCTATAAATTATATGAGTGCTGTTATTTTGTTTAAAAAATTTAATTTAGTTTTTAAAATTTTATAATTTGCAAGTCAATCCTTTTATAAACATCTTATATAATTTAGTTTCTATAGTGATTAATTTATAAACATCTTATATAATCCTATAGTGGTTAAATATGGGTAAAATGCACTTTGGTACCCTGTGGTTAGAACCGAATCCAGTTTAGTACTCTGAGAGACAAAATTTGATACTTTGGTACACTGAGGTATTCGTCGTTAGCACTTTGGTATCCTGTGGTTATTTTCGGTCAAGATTTAACAAAAAGTGTTCACATGGCTCAATCTTAGCCGTTGATTTCTACTACATTTTATTCGTTAGTTTCTGTTGCAGCTTAACCATATTTCACTCCTCGACAAGATTTCTTTTGTGCGTTTAGGTTCTCTCCCTTTGGTAAAACGAATTAAAACACAACATACTAAAAGAATTTATGGAGTTTTCTGCAATTTCATTCCAAGAACTATAGAGTTATTAAAAAAGAAATTGCAAAAAGATCGTTAGAGTTTTGATAAATCAAAATCTTCCTTGTCTCATAATTTACTGAATAACTTGCATGAAAAAATTATTGTTTTATTATAATTTCATAAAAAAATAAATATTTTATTAATTTATTAAACTATTTAGTGAAACTAAATATTAATTATTTAATTTGTAAATTAATTAATGAAAATATTCTTCAAATTATTTAAGTTTACTTTCAAATTTTCATTTAAGTAGTTGTATTTGAATATGGGTAGGACTAAATTGCATTTATTTTTCAGGACTGATATGTAATTATCTCCTGTTTTCTATTTTCCAAAATTACATTTTGACCTCAAAAAAGTTTTGTAATTTTTACTTTAGTCCTCAAATATCATGATATAGGGACTTCTTTTTTTATATAAATTTTGAAACTATATGGGGGCATTATGTAATTTTTGCAAAAAATTTGTAAATTTTATCTTCTCACCATTGAAACACACAGTTTTAGGACTAAACTGTATTTATTTTTCAAATTTAGGACTAATCTGTAATTTTATTCTTTTTATAATATTTTTCAAAATTACACTTTGACCACAAAATTTTGTTATAATTTTCATTTTTATGAAAAATATAATTATAATTTTTAATGGTTTGATTAAAAGATGGAAATTGTGAACCCGATTTGACTCATTTGCTGACGGTCCCAACTCATAACTTTGAACTTGTTGCATTCAAACTTAAAATGAAATATGTATGACCAATTTTGCTTGTTTGACAATAAGAAGAGTCGCTCACTTTCGAGGCTCAATTTGACTTTGTTTGCCGATGAATGCAACTAGGCAGAGACATTACTCATCCAAAGCAACACATAGTTCTGGACTTGTCATATTTAAACTTGAAACGAGAGAGATATGACCATGTTCAATAGTTTCAAACCAAAACGAAACTAAATGACAATATTTAGGATTAATCTAAAACTTTTGAAACATTTAAAACCAATTTGAGTTTCAACCTTAAATTAATTATGGACTAAGTGAATGAGTTGAGTCTAGTTTTTTTTTATTTTTAAAGTAACTAAAATTTAGCGATTTACTACGAGCTCATGCGTATTGCGAGTTTACGAGTTTACATGAGTTCAATAGAATTGTAATGGTAAACTTGACGAGTTTACAAATTTACAAGTTGAAACTCATTTTTTACCACCACGAATTGAATTATATATATATATATATATATATATGCTAACTTTTCAATATGAGAATTTTGTTGCCCTTCCTTTAATATGCCATCATGTTTCATCTATATTTTTGTACAATTGTAATTTGAATTGGTTTATACTTTATACGAAGTTGATTCTCTTGTTTCAAACTTCATTGCTAACTATATGTTGGTATAAACATTTGTGGTGTCTCTAAATTATAAGGTAAGTCTCAATTATATCTTTAAATTTTTTTTGTCAAAGTGCACTTTTAGTCCTGAATTTTTGCTCAAGTCTCAATTTGATCCTATAACTTTTTTTGTTACACTTTTGGTCTCATATCTTTTGCTCATGTTGTAGATTTGGTCCCGAATCACTTTTAGTTCCATATCTTTTGGTAATGTTGCAAAATTAGTCTCATATCTTTGCAAAAAGTTTCACCGTCAATCCCACCTGACCCAAAGATATATAACCAATTCTGCAACCTAACCAAAAGATATAAGACCAATTGTGCAACCTGACCCAAATATATGAGACCAAAAGTGCAACACGGGAGTAGGGGTGATCATGGGTAGGATACTATGATACCCGGACTTGGACCTGTACCAAATGTGAGCAGGTATTAAAATCAATCCCCATACCATACTTGCTGGGTAGTGTGATCCCCATACCTAGACTCGAATCCAGAAAATTTTTAAAATAAATTATTTGTTGTTAATATATAACTTATATTCATCCAATTTTTACATGTAGCTATAACTACTAAAAATAAAAAAAATAATCATAAATAAGAATGCATTAATAAAATATTTCAATATTTATGAAACATTTGATACTTTTTCAATAAAAAGTGTTAAAGTATTATATTTTTATATATATAAATAAATATTTATTATTATTAATGGGTATATGGGTAGGGTACTACCATACCCAAATCCGGACCCATTAAGATTGGGTTTGGGTCCAGATCCAAACTCATAGGGTAATTTTTAGGGTTTCCATTGGGTCTTGGTATTTTGATCATCCATATACGGGACCAAATCTGCAACCAAAGCAAAAGATATAGGACTAAAAGTACAACAAAAAAAGTTAGACCAAATTGAAAATTGACCAAAATTTATGAGAGCAAAAGTGCACTTTGGCCAATTCTTTTGTTATCAATTATACCCCTCAAATTTTCGCATTCGACGACACAATTATATCTCAAGGTCTAACATCGTCTAAATCGTTGATGAAATCTTGCCACATGGCGAGTGACGTTTTTTCTTCTTCTTTATTTTGGTGTCAACTGTATCCCAAAACATTTACATTTATGTCAATTTTTTTACCCCAAAACTTATATGTTTTTTTTTCAAATATACCTCTAAAAATATTGACTCATGATGTCAGCATTTTCTATTAACAATTTAATCGAAGTTAGGCCTTGAGGTATAATTGAGAAAAAATGTGAAACTTTAGATAAATTGACCACAAAAAAAGTTTAGGGATATAATTGAGACATATCGCATAACTTGAGGACTTCAAATTAAGGTAGTTTCGCCTTATATGTTTTAAAAAAATCCTTAGTGCTATTTTCCAATATATTCTCTTTAAAAAAATCCTTTCGGCAAATTGGATTGAGTATAATTTAGACTAAAATATAAACGTACGTATATATTTAGGTAGAGAAGAGGAGACACATTATATTATTTATGTTTTTTTCGTAGAAGAGGGACTTGCATTAAAATTAAAAAAAAAAAAAAGAGGTCCAGAATACAAGCAACAAGAACAACAAACCATATGGCATTATGATGTGGCTCTAGATCCATCATGGAACACAGAACTTGTCTTTATCTTCTATTGATGATAATATTAGGTAAAAAATGACAAACTATATGGCATTATGAAGTTGACTCGAAGTTAAACATGTATATCATTTGGATAAAATAGTGATAATTTTATGCATTGCTGTTATAAAAATACATAAAATATTTCCCAACAACTTGCATGAAGGACAGCAAAATCTGATATTGATTGTTCCTCATCGATCATTATATATATAATTCAACACCAAAATTAAAAAGATTCTGACAAAGCGAAGATCTCAGTTATATCATATAAAAAATTCTATAGTGATTCCACCTATCATCATATACAACCAAATTTTCCATTTAGTTTTGTTGAAGTGTCAATGGATGGCCACAAATATTTCAGAAGTGTAAACGTTTTGCTGTTCGTATTCGCACAAGTATTAACAAATTTCCAAGTATCATAGATACCATCATATACAGTGATTATAATTTCCAAAATATAATATTCCGAAATGTTATATAATTTTTTAAAATAATAAGGATAAAGTTCTATTTTGGTCCCTCAATTTGCTCAAAGTTTCGTTTTGGTCCCTTAAGGCTTTTCGTTCCGTTTTGGTTCATGTTTGCTTAAAGTTTCGTTTTGGTCCTTCAAGTTTTTTTCGTTCTATTTTGGTCCTTCGAGTTTCTAAAAAGTTTCATTATTAGTCCCTGACTCTTTTCCATTCATTTTTTCTATTAAAAAAAAGGAAAAAAAAAAGGGAAGGACCTTAATGCAAAAGAGCAAAATTGTTGGGAGATGAAAGTTAATTTTTTTTTTTCTCTTTTCAACGGAGAAAGTGGATGGAGAAAAGTCAGGGACTAATGGTGGAACTGTTTAGAAACTTGAGCGATCAAAACGGAACTTTGAGCAAACATGAGAGACCAAAATATATAGAACGAAAAAACTTGAGGGGCCAAAACAGAATCTTGAGCAAACATAGTACATGAGGGACCAAAATGGAACAAAAAAAAATTTGAGGGACCAAAGCAGAACTTTGAGCAAATACGAAGGACCAAAATAGGAGTTTGGCAAAAAAAATAATGTTGTAAACACAAAAAAGTAAATAGATATATAGCTTTAAAACAAAATAAATATTAAATATAATTTAGTCACACTTCAAGCGGTTGGATCCAATAAACTTATTTAATTAACATGCAATTCTAGGGTGTGTAAAGTTTATCTGTGTACGTGGCTCATTCAGAAAATGAGGACTCATCCATCAGCATCGGTTGCTTGTGAGTTTCATGTTCTTGGTTAACTAAACGCTTATGCTCAAGTTTTGATCTGACATGAGAAAGGGATATATAAATCTCTTAATTAATTTCATTAAAACAAATTAATAATACTTGTGATGAACGTATCTCGCATGATGACCTGCAAAATAGCTTCATGAAGCTAAGGAAGGCCTACATGAAACTTCTCCAATTAATGATCAAATCATGATTCATAATAGTGTGAGAAAATTTGATCGCAGAGATGAGTCTATTTGAGAGGTCAATAAATTGTTTCAATCAAGAGAGTTTTGGGTCTGATCTCATTGAAAATATGAAGTCTCATACTCTCATATGAGAAAAAAAAAATGATTGGTGAGTTTCAAAACTATTTAAAGTGGCTCATCTGTTGGGAAAAATAATAATATTTATAAAAATAAATATAACTTTTCCCTCTTGAGAATAACCAGAAAAATAAGATGAAGAAACACAATCACAACACAAGAGAAATTAACGTGGGAAACTCAAACTTGGAAAAAATCCATGACCGTTGTCAAAAGACAACCAGAGAAAAATACTATATGAAAATTGTTACATCACACAATATTCTCTCAGCCCTGACCCCAAGTACACCCACCCTCTCACAAAGCAACAATTTAACTACACCTTGCACACTCTACAAATACAAGAGAAGAAAGAATTTCAAAGTCAAATACAATACTTAAAGTGTCTTGACTTGGTGTATCTCGGTGTATCTCATCAGCTAACTACTAATATATTTATAAGCATCCCAAACCCTAGTTATAAAGGAATTACTTAATCACTAAGTAACTTCCTTAACCACTAAAGATGCTAATCCCCAAATATATGGTAACTAACTGAATTACAAGTCAGGAAAAGATTACACAAGATTTTCCCAAATCTTAATCAAATAAGATTACAATCTTTACAAATCTTTCCCTATTACCATTTTCAATCAACTACCTAACAAATCTCCACCTGATTGAAAATAACCACATCTTCAACTTCATTGTCAACACCGACAATCATAACTCTTAAACCAAGAACTATCACACTCCACCATAAAAGTGTATTCACTTAGAATAAACCAATTCTAAGAATTTTACCTCGGCACATGTCGAAAAACCTTGTTGAGACTTTATGGTGTTCCTTCCATGTTGGCTTTCCCTGGAAGTCCCTCAACCATCGACATAACTCCACCACACATCTTGCATCAATGCCAACCAATGCCGATGTGCAACTGTGGACCCGCTAACAACAACTCATCTTCTTCCATGGTAACGCGGAAATACCATAAGGATACTCCACCAATCTTCAAAAAAGATCATCCTCCCCCATAACCAGAGAGACTTGGTTAGCGTCTACCTCGGAGCCATTTGCCGAACTTGCTCCTCCTGGACAGTTTTTCTTTACATGCCCAAACTTTTGACAATTCCACTTGTGTAACCCCAAATGTATCAATACATCCTTGACTTGCACTTGCCACAAGCCAAAATTAATCTTTCCATCAAACTTCTCTACACCTGCGCTTGAAACTTTCACCATTGCAACCCAGCAATAACCAAGCAACCAAAACAATTCTCAAGAAAAACCAGAATAATTTACTCAAAAATTACTCTATCGAACCATAGGCTCTGATACCACTTGTTGGGAAAAATAATAATATTTATAAAAATAAATATAACCTTTCCCCCTTGAGAATAACCAGAAAAATAAGATGAAGAAACACAATCACAGCACACGAGAAATTAACGTGGGAAACCCAAACTGGGAAAAAACCCACGAACGTTGTCAAAAGACAACTAGAGAAAAATACTATATGAAAATTGTTACATCACACAATATTCTTTCAACCCTGACCCCAAGTACACCCACACTCTCACAAAGCAACAATTTAACTACACCTTGCACACTCTACAAATACAAGAGAAGAAGGAATTTCAAAGTCAAATACAATGCTTAAAGTGTCTTGACTTGGTGTATCTCCTCATCTAACTACTAATATATTTATAAGCATCCCAAACCCTAGTCATAAAGGAATTACTTGATCACTAAGTAACTTCTTTAACCACTAAAGATGCTAATCCCCAAATATATGGTAACTAACTGAATTACAAGTCAGGAAAAGATTACACAAGATTTTCCCAAATCTTAATCAAATAAGATTACAATCTTTACAAATCTTTCCCTATTACCATTTTCATTCAACTACCTAACATCATCAAGTATTGTTTCAAGATGCTCCAAGCACTTTAAGTTTGTATTGAATCGGACTTTATGAATAATTCTTTTAAGGCCAAAGTCTGAAATTGGTCCTTTATGTATGGGGTAGATTTCAAATTGATCCATTTTTTTTCATTTGTTTCAGATTGGTCTTACATGTTTTCATGATGTTTCAAATTGGTCTAAAAAATATTGAATGTGGTCATATCTCTTTCATTTCAAGCTCAAATCCAACGAATTCAGATATACGAGATTCTTTTTACGAGTACTTTGAGACCATCAACAAATAAAGGTCAAATCGAGTCCCAAAAGTGAATAACTCGTTTCACGGTCAAACAAGTGAAATTGGTCATATCTCTTTCGTTTCAACTCCGAATACGACGAATTTTAATCTATGTACTAACTCTTGAAGAGTTATTTTTCTACCCAGTTAAAATCATTAATAAATGAGGTCAAATTGTGCACCGAAAGTCATTTCAGACCAATTTAAAACATCATAGAAACATGTAGGGCCAATCTGAAACAAATGAAAGATTAGAGACCAATTTAAAACCTACCACATTCATAAGGAACCAATTTGAAACTTTGGCTTTCTTTTAATTTATTCTCTTATTCTAAAGATGTGTGAATAGCAATATTATTAATTAAATATTTGTTTTGCTGAGTGTGAATACATTTCGGGTGCAGATCGACTAATTCAAACATGACACACCTCGCAGTCAACTATATATTGGCCAATCACTAAAATTTTATCAATAATTATTTATATAAAATTCATATGTTTTTAGCTTTCCTAATAAATTTGTCAAAAGAAGAGACATTCAAATCCCTTGATGAGGCCATGCTTTCATGCTTGAAGCAGAAGCTTGCTTATTATGAGAGAGAGAGAGAGAGAGAGAGAGAGAGAGAGAGAGAGAGAGAGAGAGAGAGAGAGAGAGAGAGAGAGAGAGAGAGAGAGAGAGAGNTATATATATAACTATATCTTATATTATATGGCTCCACCCCTTTATGGTTGGTCAAAATTATTAAATTAAAAAATTAAAAAAGAAAAAAAAATACTCAATTTTCTCTAGTTAGCCCACGTTCATTCTTATGTAAAAAAAAATCACCCATGTTCATTCTCATTAAGTCAAAATGTTTAATTAGTCCCAAATGAATCAAAAAATTTTAAATTGGTCCCAAACTTACTCATTTATCAATATAAAAACTTTATGTAATCTCTAACTTTAAATCAATTCAAACATTACATGGCACGCCAAGCCCCTAGTCAATTATATGTCAATACGTAGCTAACCACCAAATTTAATATTTCCCTCTTTTAGGCAAATTTATTAATATAGTTGGAGTAATTATTAATTACAAATTTTACATTGTAGTGATCCGGTCTAACAAGTGTAATTTATAATCACTTTAATTGAATTAGTCTTGCGAAGTTAATAACATGCTAGATAACATATATGTATTAAATATAGATACATAGGCGTAAAATAGAAAAGAAGAAGAAGAAGAAGAAACCCTATTCAATATATTCCACTAGTATTGTAATTATATATATAACCAATTTAATTTTAAAAACTATCAAAAGAATATTCACGGTTAAACAACTACATATAGTCCTAGATATTTGCTTATATATTCATTACTATATATAGACAATAGCCAAATAACTAATTGTAAAGTATATCTATGTTTATATTGTTTTAAATGCATATTACACCTTAATTAGAAACCCTAATCATTAAGGAAATGATTAATTAATGCACTATATATTTATATGCTTTCGTATACTTCTAAATTTTTATGTTTGTTAAGATAATGACCCACCACCAGCGCGTGTATGCATGAGTCATTATTCCAATGTCGTCCATAATTGCGTGATTCATTATCTGTTTAATATGATTTAGGGTGCGTTTGCTTTAAGATTATAATTTCATTATAATCCCATTACAATTTCATTATCCCCATTTTCATTACATAACTTAAGCTACAGTGTTATTTGGGTGTTTGTTTTTCAATTATAAAGTCATTACAAAAATTACACTTCATTACAAACTCATTTCATTACATATTTCATACCCAATTACTAACATACCCCTACTCAAATACCTATAATTACCTATACTCTAATACAAATATAAAAAAACTATTTAGCAAAATAGTAATTTTCAATACCCTCATTTATTACACTTACAACTTTCTCTCTCCACTCATCATTTTTTCTTTTTTCTTCCTCTTTTT
>QANZ01020223.1:10777-23277 GCA_003254925.1 Chamaecrista fasciculata
CAACCTTCATTACAAATATTCACATCTAGCACAAATTCCGAGACAATTTCATTACCATTTCATTTCATAACCACCACAACCAAAAAGTCAAAATATTATTTTTTTATTTCTATCTCTTTCCATTATCAATTATCAATTCTACCCCTATACAATTTAAAAAAACCATATATTTATTTCAACCAACCACAATCATTACATACCCTTTTTCATAATTTCACATCCTATTTTTTTCATTACATCTCAAACTAATCCAAACACCACTTTCATTACATTTTCATTACATAATTTTCTCATTACCATTTCATTACATAAAATCATCATTTCATTACCTACTTCTAATCCAAACACACCCTTATATATATAATCTCAGTTGTTCCGCGCGAGAAAGATTATTTTACATAATGTCACAATTTTTTAGGAAAAAAAGGGTATCAAAACATTTTGGATTTAACAAATTGATTTTAGTCCCGTTCAACTTAACTCATTTTGAAAATAGCAAGTTAAGTTTCAAAAATATACGTTACATAGTAGTATGATTCAATATCCTGTCTAATTATGATGTTCATGTTAGAAAGGGATTGCCTTATTTTATTTTGTTTTCGTTTGTACTGTGTTTATCTTTGCTTTACTTTTTTTTTTGCATGAATTATGTTTTTGGTCAAATAAAAAATAAAAATAGAAATATAAGGCTAAATTAAAACAACTAATATAATTCGGGCCAAGAAAAAAAAAAGAACTAATATAATTTATATCAAATTTATTATTTTGACTTTTGATAATTGATGTCTATATGTGCATTTATAAATTTAGAAAATAAGTTTAATAAATTGATGATTCAATAATTATATTTAGGGTAAATTACAAAATAGGGTTTTGTGGTTTGGCCCCGTTTCAGATAGGGTACATGTGGTTTGAAAAGTTTTAAATTGGGGCCTCAGGTTTACGCCGTTTGCAAAATGGGGTCTAGGTGGTTTTGGCTGTTAAAAATAACGGTGCACGTGATTATCACGTGCACCCTAACCTGACTTTTTTTTTTCTCAAATCCTCTTCCTCTTATTTTAGTCCCTAGCTCACAAACTGCAGATAAGTCCAGAAACCTTCAAACTTCCTTCATTTTAGTCCCTAGCTCACAAAAAAAGTTTGCAAAATATTCTAGAACTCTTCCAAACGTTCCTATTTAGTCCCTACTCCATGAATATTCCAGGAAAGGGACCAAAAAGGTGAAAAAAATGGAAGAAATAGAAAACGTAGGGACTAAGCTGAAGAAACGTAGAAACTTTAACACCCGCCGGAAAACTCCACAATCTCGCCGGGAAACGGACGGAAATCGCCGGGTAACTCAAGAACTCACCAAGAAACTTCAATCCTCACTGAAACCTCACTCAAATCGCACTCAAAATGCTCAAGAAAAGATTTTTTTTATGTTCTCATTTCTCTCTCTATGTTCGTCTCTCTAGTTTCTTCCTCTCTTTTCTGATCTTCGTCTGATTTTTTTTGTCTCCATGACATGTATGTATATATAGCAGAAGAAATCAGTCCTTGCCTCTAAAAAAAATATCTCATGACCCTCCTCCTCCATCATCATTTGGATAAAATCATGAGATCTTTTCTTTTCCTTTGGTCCATTGTGTGTTCTTTACATTTTGGGAATGATAGTGGAAACGTGGGAAAGGGGAAGAGAAGACAGGGACCAAATTGGTGAAATTGTGGAGAAGAGAGGAAACCAATTCTGAAATTGGACCATGGTGAGAGACGAAGCATGAGACTCGGTTTTCTTTGGGTAAAATACCCAAAAGCCCCTTTAAGTGTATTTTGTTTCTCAAACCTGCCCTTTCTTGTACACTTATTCACCAAATTGCCATTATGCTCCTTCACTAATTCCTCTTCCTCGTCGTCTCGAATCAGCTCTCGCAGAGCCACGCTTAGCTCGCCGATGGTCACGCGGTCGATCCACTTCTGAATCTCGGACTCGATTGCGCCGGCGATTTTGGAGGCGGAGTGATTGGAGACTTTGCGAGAGACGAAAGAGCGAATACTGAGATGGCTTCCTCTCTTGGTGTTTCTGAGAGAATCGACGAGATTCTTCAGATCAGTGAGATGGCGAGAAAGAGAAGAGAGGTTAGGGTCGTCGGAGAAGATGGTGTCGGATTCTGTGTGAAGCTCTAAGAGAGCTTTAATGGCGGCGGAGTTGGGGTCGTCAGAGATGAGGCTAGGGTTGGCTTGTAAGTCATGAGAAGCTTGTTTGAGAACTTGGAAGAGTTCTAGATTATTTTGCAAACTTTTTTTGTGAGCTAGGGACTAAAATGAAGGAAGTTTGAAGGTTTCTGGACTTATCTGCAGTTTGTGAGCTAGGGACTAAAATAAGAGGAAGAGGATTTGAGTAAAAAAAAAAAAAAGTCAGGTTAGGGTGCACGTGATAATCACGTGCACCGTTATTTTTAACAGCCAAAACCACCTAGACCCCATTTTGCAAACGGCGTAAACCTCAGGCCTCAATTTGAAACTTTTCAAACCACATGTACCCTATCTGAAACGGGGCCAAACCACAGGACCCTATTTTGTAATTTACCCAATAATTTATGAGCCCGATTCGACCTCTAGCTCAACAATTTTTATGAATTATGATGTATTTTTCTCGTTTATGAGTTTTGAAGTCTTTGATTGTTTGTATTTGTCATTTGTCTTTTATTTAATATATTTTATCTTGTTAATAAAAAAACATAAATATTATCTCCACAGATTGATATATGCAATGGACAAATTTTCATTTTTAAAATTTTAAGTACGGGTTGAAATAATTTTAATTAATTTTGCACCTTTTTCTTTATGTGTGTGAACTTGAGCTTAGTTAACGATTTATAAATTATTAATAAAATAATTATTTAATTTGTCAAATACAATTTTAATTTAGAGTACGATAAACTAGAAAAATGGTAGGCTTATCTAGTTCACAAGTGTGGGCTTCAAGAGCAAGCTTGAATGTCCAAGTACCTACAAGAACTTCACAGGGGGGCCCTGCGAAGAATACTCCGACGCTTAAGTTAGAATATGAGAGATATGAGAGCAAGAGGATTCTGGTGAGTAAGAAGTGGCTAACCTTAGTCTGTTGGGTTGAGCTCTATTTATAGAGCAGGGTGAGAGTGGTGGCCAGCGCGCGGGGCGCACCACGTAGTCGAACACGATCTCCACCAGCGAGAGTGGTGGAGACCGAGATTTGTGGAGCGAGGCAATCGTGGGTGATTGTGTGACGTGTTATAGGGCGGGCGCCAGCGGACTAGAGAACATGGGTATGACCAAGTCCGTGGCCCACGATCTCCATCAGCAAGGATGAAGACCGAGATTTGTGGAGCAAGGCAATCGTGGGTGATTGCGCTTCAATATGGGGCGAGCGCCTTAATCCTGGAGGGATCACGACCGCCCCTAAAAGTGTGGAGGGGCATTTGATCTGTTCAACTGCGCCCTAAAGGGTTTGGAGAGGAGAAGAGGGCTGGAGCGAAGGCCTATTAGGCGTACGCCCAAATAGTGATGTATCACAAGTCCCTCCTTAAAGAAGCCTACGAGCGCGTCCGGCGTACAAATCTCTTAAGGCGTGCGGGGCGAAGGACTTGAAGTGTGCGTGACGGAACCAATGCCTCGGTCGTGCAAGAGCTTTAGGCGTACGCCCAAAGCATACAGGAATACTTGCATCCCGTGAAAATGAAAAGGGGGTCGTATGGCGGGCCCATGATGAGTGCACTGGGTAAGTCAATGGTCGCCGTGGCGGGCGACCATGTGGTAGGTAGCGTGTCTTGTCACAGACACGTGTCGATTGGCGAAGGGCCAAAAATTTGAAAAAGCAGAAATGCTTCGTCTGCCTCGTTTGCCGTGCAAGTGAGTGGTATTTAAGGTCCAAAACGAAACGTCCCTAGCACTTTTCTGAAGCGTTACCCTGCGAGTTGGAGAGAAAAAGAACGAAACCGATGAGTAACCGTTGCCGGAATCGCGTAACTGACGAGAGGGTTATAAAGCGCAGAGTTCGACGCAGCATGTTCGTCGTTTTCGTGCAAGTAAGTTCGCTCGACTCTGTCATTTGGGTTGCATGTGCTAGGGTTTGCGTTTACAGTTTTGGGTTAGGGTTTACGGAATCTTGTAGCGATTGTTAGGGGGAGGATGAAGGTTTCGTCGAGATATGCATGTCTGTTAGTGTGATGCTTGTCGATTGCGGCTGTGGGTTAGATTTGGGTGATCTTGTCGCGAGACTTTGTGAAAATGGGTTGGGGTTTCGAAAGAGAAAATGGTTTTCTGGGTTTGAACTTGGTGGGTACACAATTTCTGGGTTTGTGTTCATCGTGCTCATGAGTGTTCATGAGTTTTCTGGGTTTGTGCTAATCGGAGCAGATGATAGGGTAGGTAACCCTAGGTCGGTCGCCGCGTATGGTAGGCCATGAAGGCCGAGCGGCTGGGATGACGGGTATTTATCCTAGGGTTTGGCGATCAGGTTTTGTCGTGGTTTTGACGTTTATGCCCCTGTTTGTAGGTTGTAGAGCAAACGGTTGCTGGTTGTTAGGGCGCGCGCCATCATCATCAATTAAGTTCAACTGCTGACAATATGCGTACAATGCGTACAGGTACATCCTCTCCTCTTGTACTTTGATTTAATTTGCGAGTGTTAGAGACCATGGCGGTCCTTAGGGAGTTAGAGGAAGGCGAGGAACTGAGTAGCGTTAGTAGTTTACACACACAGGAGAGTAGCTCAGAAGACACAGAGGTGCTGAATCGTGAGACAGAGAAAGCTCTCAGAAGGGTGGCCGAACTGTTAGCTGGGTAGACGTTTGTTCATCAGAGCGCGCGGGGGTAGGGTGAGGAAGCGACGAGCACGTACAGGGGTGTTGGGACTTAGTAATTTATAAGCCATTAGTTATGTTTGAGACGACTGAGGAAGAGTTGAGGTTAGAGTTGTTGGACGGCCCGGAGGAAGAGCCGGCCAGAGTGTTGGGTGGGCTGACCAGTGACCTGTGTGGGTCGGCGGCCGAAGGGGAGAGGCTGATCTGGGCCCGAGATCCAATTAGGTGGGATGCAGCTGAGGGGTCGGGAAACCCTGTAGTTAGGGTGATTAAAGGGTCGCCAGCGACGCTAGCTTCGCGGTTTGATGATGACACGGAGTTGGAGGCGGCCTAGAGCGCATATTTCGGGTCGGGATCCGGCAGAGAGGCGAGCGGTATGGCGGTGGGCGTGCGGGGCGGCAACAACTCGGTCGGCTGGACTCATCAGCGAGGGTTCGTCGTGTATGAGGTCCTGTTGCAAGAGTGTGATTCAGAGATGCCTTTTACCGACTTCAAGATGGACCTGCTGAACCATCTCAACCGTTGTCCCGTGCAGCTGATGGCGAACGGCTGGCCAAATTTGAAGTTTTTGTAGTTCGCAGCTTGGAAAGTGGGCGTGGAGCTCACTATAAAATTAATTTTATATTGGTTTTCTGTGAAGCCCGGGGGTGACGGGCATGTAAACATTCAGAGGAAGGGGGGCCATCTGACTGGGATCCCCGCCAGCATTAGCAACTGGAAGAACTGGAATGATAGGTACTTCCCCATTGTACATAATGGATTGGGGCGCCCGTGGTGGGTGAGGGAGGAGGACGACCGTCCCAAGTTTCCTGTAGGGTGGTCGGACGCTAAAACTGGAGCGAGCAAGATCAAGCGGGGGCACCTTAGCGAAGAGGAGCGGCGGACGGATAGCCTACTTAGCTCATTTTATAAGAACTATGTGCAATCATGTAATATATATTGTTTTTACTCTTGATTGATATAATTTTACGGGCGCCCGAATGGTTTATAACAAATTTTTATTGTTTGTTTTGCAGCTTTGACCAGCACAAAGAAGAGGCCGACCGACCAGGGGGCCGACAGTTCTGCTGCAGCGGCTCACGCTGAGCCAGGGGGCGAGCCAATGCCCGCACAAACTTCTGCGCTTGCTCGGGTGCGAGCTCCTTCTGCTCCTCCAATGGCACCCGGTGTTGGGCAAAGGGTTCTAGGGCTTCCTTCATCCTGTCCTCCATCCTCTTCTGGGGGCGCGGTGGCCTACCAGGCGGGCGGCCAGGCGTCGGCAACGTCGATAAAGAAGAGGGCAGGTCCGACCGTGTTGGCCCTTGGCGGGATGAGGCACAGTGGGAATGTTGTAGGAGCCGAAGGGTCCCCGTCGGGCAAGGGGAAGCAAGCAGCAGACAAGGGGAAGGGCCCGACGGTCGGAGGGTCATGAGAAGGTCCGCCCGCCAAGAAGGCGCGTACGAGTGGGCCCGGGGATCCGGGTGTGTTCATACATTGGGATGACGAGGAGTTAGACAAGTTTATCAAGAATAGTCATCCCGATGGTGATGGGTCGCGAAACCCTCGGATGGACATGCCGGACGAGCGAAAGGTCGACGAGAAGGGAGAGGCTCAATTCCCTTACTTGCCCTCGTATCCGAATAGAGGGCGATTCTCCGGTGTGGCCTCTATCCAGTCCTTGTACTCTTAGGGTACCTATGAGTGGCATGATACTCTGGTGGCCGAAGCTTTCAAGCGCCCTCTTGCAGACTACGCAGCAGCGCACAAAATGGTGGCGGTCGTGTCCTCACACGCCGCTCAGACACTAGTATTGGGAAAGGGCCAGAGAATCGAGCGGGCGTGCCGGGATGAGCCGAAGCCATGGTATTGGTATTTCATTAATGCATCTGCATGTGGCTTCGAGAACTGCCGGAAGCTGTTAAGTCTGTTGAACCCCGAGCTGAACGATGCGGGCATTGACTACACCCACGAGGTGTTATTGGATGGGCAAGGCGGCCATGAGATCCGCATGCGTGCAGACGATGATGAACCGGGTGAACAGATACCCACCATGCCCAATGACTGGACCATTCACGCTTATGAACTGGCAGAGGTGTGTTCCCCGATGATTTTCTATAGGGCGTGTGTGCCCATTGTTGAATAGTTTCGGGCGGTTGTATAATTATAATTAAAAGTGTTTTAATTATAATATTATAAAGGTGGCTGAAATTTATTAAAATTGTGAATTTTATAAATATTGGAGATCAATAACTCGAATTCTTGAATGAGATTCTTGAATTTTATGATTATTGATAATAGGCCTGAATTTCAAGAAAGGCATGTTAAAATTGCACAAACCCTAAATTGAACACAATCTTAAAAGGAGTTTTAATATATGTGTTGGTTACCGTGTTTGACATAATTGTATGAATTGTTCATATTTGAATTGTGTGGTGTTGGATATGGCTCTAGGAGGTTTATATCGGTAAATACGGCCTGCGTGTCGTCTCCCTCTACTCTTATGTAATTTTACTTTGAAGTTTATACCTCAATGTAACTGGGGTTTATTCACGTGTAATTTTATTTTTCTTTTAGAAAAGTTCTCTCATTGGCTTGGGAGAATTCTAGGGTAGATGAGCCATATCTAAACACGGTGCTTGTTTTACATTTAGTTGTATGTGATGCGCTAGATGTATGCTTAGGGTGCGATATTTTAACATGCTTCATTAAATATTACGCTATAGCCACGTATACGATACGAGCGTGGGATTTTGTATGCGATACAAAATCCGGGCACATGTTTATATGTATGAGATACATGGGGAAATAAACATGTGACATGACTCGTTTAATTTTAAAAGGAGTTTTAGAATTAAACAACAAAATCAGAATATTTTTTTTAACAAAATCAAACTCTTTTAGAAAATCTTAAGTCATAATGCCATCGCTAAAACGCCCTGTCAAAATCTTGTTCATCGTGGAGCGGTGATCGCCTCTGCGACACGTATCTGCCTTGACCTTGAGGAGACACGGGTGAATGGGATTTTCAATATGACGCCTATTGAAATCTCACCTCTTTGGATACGGTGATCGCCTCCGCGACACGTATAGCAGTTGGGCCTTGATGATATGGGGTTGGACTTCGGTCTCGTTGTCTTGAACTTAGTCATTCACATGTTTTACCGTGTGACTTAATGGGGTTATCAAAACGGTTTTGGACCTTGAGGCATTAGATGGGATAAACATGCCATAATAAGTATCATATGATGATACAGTCCCATAAGGATCTAAGAGTCACATAGAGATGTGATTGGTAAGGAGTTACCTACCTAAATAACCAAAACGTGCATGATCGCCTCCGTGACGGTAAATTTTGGTGAAATATGGATCTTAGCCACTAATAATAAATTTTATTGGGTTTTATAAAAAAGTGGAAGTATTTTATTCTGCTAATTAAAATTTTCATATCTTTAAATTGTAGAATCAAAATGGCAATTGATAGTTCAACATTTTCACTGCGACCTATCTTTGAGAAGGATAAGCTGACCAGAACAAACTTCCTCGATTGGTTTCGTAATCTGAGAATTGTTCTCACCCATGAGAGAAGACTTTATGTTCTGGATAAACCTATTCCCAAAGAGCCTGCCAATGGCGCTCCAGGAGCGGAGTGGAGGGCTTATGAGAAGCACTTCGACGACTCGCTGGAGGTCTCTTGTCTGATGGTGGACACAATGATTCCTGAGCTGCATGAGGGCTTGGATACATTGATATCATACGAGATGATAACACGTCTCAAGGAAATGTTCCGTTACCATATCAGACAAGATAGATATGAGACCACTAAGGCACTCATGTCTTGCAAGATGGCTGAAGGTGCATCTGTTGGTTACCATGTCATGAAGATGAGAGGGTACATATATCACTTGGATAGGCTGGGATTTCCTATTCCTCAAGAGTTTGCAACAGGTGTGATCCTGTGCTCACTGCCCAAAAGCTATGAACCCTTTATCACAAGCTTTTACAAGAGAGGAACAGAGAAATCAGTTTCTGAGCTGCATGGGATACTCAAATCGGTTGAGGTGTCCATGAATCAGAAATGGGAAAGGAAAACAAAGGGCGAAAGAAAGAGGAAGGGAACCGACCTGGATGGTGAGACCAAGCCAGAGGACGGCCCTCATCAAGAACCTGCCATGGAGGCAAAGCCCTCAGAGCAAGTATTCTGCTCTTTTTGTCAAGTGTCAAGATACGCGATGAGAAAGTGCAAATACTACTGGGAAGATCAAAAGAAGAAAAAGTGCGTTAAGCCCTCTACTTCAGGTATCTTTGTTATAAGTGTTCTTTTTCTACTTAAACCACTTAAGTATTGGATACGACATGTGGTTCTCACATTTGATGTGCAGGGTCTTCAGAGACTGTAGAAAACGAGAACGGGAGCAAGATGGACCTAGAAGTGGACAGTGGAGCAAAGGTTGCTGCCGTTGCTGCTATAGGAACATGCGAGCTTGGATTGCCCCTTTCGGGCTAAGTTTATTGTTATTCTTTAAAGTTTAAACATTGTTTTCTCCTTATAAGGATAAGGAAGATTTTATATGTGTAAACGTTAAAGAGTGGTTTCTATTTTAATAAAATAATGTTTATTTGCTTATATGATTTGTAAAGGTAATCATTATGTCTTAAACTAGAACGATAACAATATTTATAACATCGACACGGAAAGGATTAAAGATTGTCGAATCTAATCCTATAAATACTTTTGGCAATTGTCGTTTAGGTCATACAAACAAGAAACGCCTTGAGAAGCTTCATAGAGATGAACTTCTGAAGCTCACATGATTTGGAATCATATGATGCTTGCGAGCCTTGTTTAAAATGGAAAGACAACAAGAGACGTTCTACTTACGGACCACAGTAATAGAATGTCTAACTTAGTGGGAATCATACATGGTTGATGTATGTGCACCCATAAGCACCCAAGCTAAAAGTAATAACTCTTACTGACTTCTTCAAGAGGCTAGATCTACGGCTACCTTTTGAAACACAAGTTGGAGTCTTTTGAAATAGAGATTTCAAAACGGGGTAGAGAACTAACTTGACAAGAAAATCAAGTTACTCGATTCGATCGAGGGAACGAGGATTTGGGTCAAGACTTTGGTGATCATCTTAGAAGCTGTGAGATAGTCTGACAACTTGCTCTTTCTGAAACCCCATAGTGGATGGCGTTTTCCGAGAAGAGGTCTCAAACCCTATTAGATAAGGTTCGATCTAGGATAACTCAAACAGATCTTCCATCATCCTTAAAAGGGCGTGCTCTAGAAGCTGCTGACTTCACACTTTAACCATTTCATCTAGAAGACGCCATATGAGATATGGGATGAGAGGAGTCTCATGATGTCTTGTCACAGATTTAGGGACATTAGGTTTATGTTAAGCAATGGAATAACGATAAACTGTCTCTAAAACTCTCAAGTGTATGTTTGTGGAATACCCTTAGGAAACGAAGGGGTATCAAGTCTGCTACCCATCTGACAACAAAGGGTTTGTAGTCAGAGGTGGATACCTTTTAGAAAGGGATCCTTTGTTTCCAAAAGAAACAGTGGGAGTAAGATGAATCTTGAAAGAGTTCAAGATCCACAAAAACACTTCAGAGACACAGACGAAAACTAGAGAAGAACCACAAGGTGTTGTGAAATCTCCTCTAAAACATAAGGACAACGAAGTTCTGATAGAACACGTTCTCAATTTCAAAGATGGGGATCTTTGGTCATTGAGAGCAGGGATGTGTTGCTCTAGGAGCGTGGTGAGCCCGCCACCTATCAAGAAGCTTTTATCATTGTTTTGATGAAGGCGCCAAAGGAGTTTGGCTTCATGCAAAACCTTGATGGGTCCTATGTTTACAAGAAGGTTAGTGGGAGCACAATTGCAGTCTTGGTGCTGTATGTCGTGGACATATGGCTAGTTGGAAGCCGTATTACTATCTTGAAGGTTGTGAATCTTAGATAGATAAATCACTTTCAATGAAGGATATAAAAGAAGCTGAGATCTATGGAGATAGTTCTCAGGGGAGCTTCTTAAATTGAGTCAAGAAGTACATTCTTGGATAAGATACTGAAGGAGTTCAGTATGAGAGAATTCAAGAAGGGATTCATGGCGATGAATCAGGGATTGGTCCTTGGCAAGAATCAGTGTTTCCTGAGACACATGATGAGCAAGGACACATGAGTGGCATCCCTTTATGCTTCGGTAATAGGATCCATCATGCTGTACTAGACTCAATATGTCGTTTGCCCTAAATATGATAAGCTGTGACCCTGTTGAGGTTCACTGGAAAGCTATCATTATAGTCCTTAAGTACTTGAGAAGCACTAAGGAAAAATTATTGGTTTATGGGAGAATTAATGTGTAAGTGGTTGCACAGAAGCCCATTATTCAAGCCAACCAAGATTGATCGCAGAAATGAAATATGTATTCCCTGAACAGTAGACATCGTAAGTTGGAATGGTTCCAAGTGGAACACGATTACTGATTCTACAAGAATGGGTTAGTCGCGTGGAGACGCAGACTGTAAAAACTAGTGTCTGAAGTATGCTTAATAGTCACCTTGGAGAGACAGGAAGACACCTAAGCGGGAAGGGGTTCCCCACTGACATTCCGACAGTGATGTACTCAAATATAATCACCTAGAGATGGTGATAATAAGATATGAAGAAGTAGCAGTCGAAGATATTTTGTCAGTCCTCTTGCGAAACCCCAGCACAGGTTTTACATGAGCATCATGTAACGTCAAGAGGGAATTAGACACATTAATGGATGTTCCTAGGAGTAGGAACAGTTTGATTAATGATTGTACCTAGTGCAAGTGGGAGTTTGATGGAGATTGTGCCCTAGGGCCAATCATCTTATAGATATGTTTGGAACATATCAATTAATTTATAGAGATAAATTAATGGTTATCATATTATTAGCATGTTTACTATGATAACAGTCTGTGATTAATTATGAGATAATTAATCTAAATTGTCCCTGGTCGCTCATTCAAGTGGGAACTCGAACTGAACTAAGACCAGCCTGACCTCGGTGCATAGAGATGCATGCACTAGATGTTGGGACGAGAGTCATGGTGCAATTGTGTAAGGAGTTACAAATTGCTGGACCGACCTGGAGAGTTTTGAATGGGTTTCAGTCATTAGCTGGTCTCTCCTGTACGCCTGTCATGATGGCCTTAGACCTGAGGTCTTGACTATTCCGGCGTTGCAGTTGTCAAACTTTGGCTTAGTCTAACGTTACTCGTGTTGGAGATTGTGCCCTAGGGCCAATCATTTTATAGATATGTTGAGAACATATCAATTAATTTATGGAGATAAATTAATGGTTATCATATTATTAGCATGTTTACTATGATAACAATCCGTGATTAATTATGAGATAATTAATCTAAACCGTCTCTGGTCGCTCATTCAAGTGGGAACTTGAAATGAACTAAGACCAGCAAGACCTCGGTGCATGGAGATGCATACACTAGATGTTGGTACGAGAGTCATGGTGCAATTACATAAGGTGGTTACGAGTTGCTGGACATGACCCGGAGAGTCCTGCATGGGTTTAGTCATCAGCTTGCCTCTCCTGTACACCTGACACGACGCCTTAGACCTGAGGTCATCATTATTCCGGCGTTGCAGTTGTCAGACTTTGGCTTAGTCTAACGCTGCCCGTAACAGGGTA
>QANZ01020223.1:28277-50141 GCA_003254925.1 Chamaecrista fasciculata
AATTAAGATATTAGGGTAATATTTTAATTCAATTTGTTAAGGATATTAATAAGTTGGTTATAACTTCCTAAGAGTTAGGATTGTTATCTTATTTATTAAATTCCTATAAAACCACAAGGTAGGGGGCGAATTCTTCAAGATTCAAATGCAAGATTTGATCTTGCATTTTGAATTTCAAGAATGCATTTTGAATTTTAAGTTAAGATATTAATGTAATATTTTAATTAAGAATTCAAATCCTCTTGACTCATTCCAACCAATGGGAAGTGTGCATTCTGGATTTCAAGATATGATCTTGAAATATAAATTAAGATTGCATCTTAATCTTGAATTATAATATTAGTGTAATTTTATAATCAAGATTTGGTGATTCCCTAATTTAAGGAGTGGGGACTCTTTATAAACACATGCAAGTTGCCTAAAACAAAAGTGAGAAAAAAAAGGGGAAGTCGCATAACCCTAGAGAAATAGAAGGGAGTTTTCGAATTAACCCTAAACTTAGGGTTTTAGGGGCGATTTGTGTGTGAGAAAGAGAGAGAGGCGAAAAACCCTAGAGTCAGTGGCCAAGAAGTTCGTTCTTGGTAGTGCGCCACTTGTTCTTGGATATTTCAAGAAGTGTTCTTGAAATTCCAAGATTGTAGATCGGTTCCCATAATCTCTTAGAGAAGAGATTGGAGGCTAGCACCTGAGTATCTGTCAAACTGTTCGTGTGGATCACCGGCAGAGGAAGGACACAAGTCTGTGGGCTTCTTGGAATTGCAATCATTCCAGCATTCATGATTTAGGTAAACATCTTATCTCACTAGTATAAACACAGTTAGTGGGTCCTATGGAGGAGATTATAAAATTTTTAATTTTTACCTTTTCCGCTGCGTTTTGCTCCATAATCTCCAAGTGCGGCCCTTAGCATATTAATTGGTCTAATTACAATATATTATTATTATAAACATATTAAAAGAAGGCCAAATAACTTATTCACATTTGGGCTTATCAATCCCGAAATGAGGACTTTGCGCTTTAAGGCAGGTGCAGCCTGATGTAAGCCATAGAGTCCGTCGTGAAGTTCTTCAAGCATGACGCGGGCATCATTTGGACTGACGCATCTAAGGCAGAGTGATCCCGGCGATAGAGATAGTTCCCCCAGAGGAAGTAGTGGGATGCTCGGCGTACGACCTTCCGGGATTTGTTCCTACCTGGCGGGAGAGTTTCGTTCTTGATGTATTCGATAATTAGCGTGCACCAGTCCGTGATTGCTTCGATAGCGAGGCAGTCGGCCTTTAAATTGAGGGGCATTCGAGGACGGTGCGGATGATGGAGGAACGCCCTCTAGCGTCCGGTTTGGCGGCAAGTTTGGCCAAAGCATCTGCCCTGGTGTTTTTGGAATGCAAGATATGCGTGAATTTGGCGGCCCAGATATGATGACGGAGGATGTATCGCGCCTTCTCCACATACTTAAGTATGGTGGGTTCCTTGGCCTCGAATTCTCCTTTCATATGTCCAACCACAAGCTGGGAGTCATTGTAGACGTGAATGTTCAGGGCGCCCATGCCGACGGCGAGCTCTAGGGCAGCTATGAGTGCTTCATACTGTTGGAGATTGTGCCCTAGGGCCAATCGTTTTATGTAAATATGTTGTGAACATATTATTAATTTATGGAAGATAAATTAATGTGTTATCATGTTATTAGCATGTTTACTATGATAACGTCCATGATTAATTATGAGATAATTAATCTAAATTTGTCCATTGTCGATTATTTTTGTGGGAACAAAAATGAACTAAGACCAGCATGACCTCGGTGCATGAGATGCATGCACTAGATGCTGGGACGAGAGTCATGGTGCAATTACGTAAGGTGGTTACGAGTTGCTGGACTGACCCGGAGAGTCCTGCATGGGATTAGTCATCAGCTTGCCTCTCCTTGTACGCCTGTAGCGATGCCTTAGACCTGAGGTCATCATTATTCCGGCGTTGCAGTTGTCAGACTTTGGCTTAGTCTAACGCTGCCCGTAACAGGGTAGCCATAAGGGCTAAGTACGGGTCTGGTTGATTGCCGTGCTGAGGAATGTGGATTGGCCAAAATGGGATTTTGTCCCTCATCAGATGAGAGATATCTAACTGGCGCCCTCGATGAGTCTGTCCAGGAAAAAGAGTGGCCACTCAAGAATTAGGACTTACTCAGGGAATCGAGAAAGTTGTGGTTTGGATGGAATGGAAATTGGAACAAAGACATAATAACGAAATTTGAATGGAATGGAAATTGGAACAAAGACATAATAACGAAATCTATAACATCGATACGAAAAGAATTAAGACTGGCGAGCCTAATCCTACATACCTCTGGCATTGTCGTTTAGGCCATATAAACGAGAAACGCCTAGAGAAGCTCCATAGAGATGGACTTCTAAGCTCATTTGATTTTGAATCATATGATGTTTGCGAATCTTGTCTACTTGGTAAGATGACAAAGGCGCCATTCATTGGCCCCAGTCAAAGGGCAACTGACTTGTTGGGGATCATACATAGTGATGTATGTGGACCCATGAGCATCAGTGCTAGAGCTCCTACTTCATTACGTTCACTGACGACTTCAGTAGATATGGGTATGTCTACCTGATGAAGCATAAGTCAGAGTCTTTTGACATGTTCAAAAGATTTCAGAATGAAGTTGAGAACCAGCTTGACAAGAAAATCAAGATCCTACGATCAGATCGAGGAGGCGAGTATTTGAGTCAAGACTTCATTGATCATCTTAGTAGTTGTGGGATAGTCTCACAGCTTACTCCACCTGTAACACCACAGTGGAGTGGTGTGTCTGAGATGAGGAATCGAACTCTATTAGATATGGTTCGATCTATCATGAGTCAAACCGATCTTCCGCCATCCTTTTGGGGGTACGCTCTAGAAGCTGCCGCTTTCACAATTAACCGCGTTCCGTCCAAGGGTGTTGAGAAGACACCATATGAGATATGGAATGGGAGGAGTCCCATTATGTCTTACCTCAAGGTTTGGGGATGTGAGGTTTACGTTAAGCAGCAAGCTAACAATAAACTGTCTCCCAAATCCCTCAAGTGTCTGTTTGTAGGATACCCCAAGGAAACAAGGGGATACTATGTCTACTACCCAGCTGACAACAAAGTGTTTGTAGTCAGGAGTCGATACTTCTTGGAGAAGGATCTAGTTTCCAAAAGAAACAGTGGGAGTAAGATAGAGCTAGAAGAAGTTCAAGCTCCACAAGACATGCTAGAGGCGCAGACGGAAATTGGAGAAGTTCCACAAGTCATTGTGGAAGCTCCTCCACAAACACAAGGACCACGAAGGTCTGATAGAACACGTTTTCAGCCAGAGAGATATTACGGATTTCTCGTGTCCGAAAACAAGGATGTGTTGCTCACAGAGCGTGGTGAACCCACCACCTATCAAGAGGCCATCGTAGATCCCAACTGAGAGAAATGGGTTGAAGCCATGAAGGCTGAGATGCAATCTATGTACGACAACAAGGTGTGGACCTTGGTCGCTCCACCTGAAGGGGTAAAACCCGTAGGGTGCAAGTGGGTTTTCAAGGAGAAAACTGACATGGATGGCAACGTCAATGTCTTCAAGGCGAGGCTGGTTGCGAAGGGATTTACGCAACGTCATGGTATAGACTATGACGAAACGTTTTCGCCTGTTGCGATGGCCAAATCCATTAGGATCCTCCTTGCCATAGCCGCATATTATGACTATAAGATATGGCAAATGGATGTCAAAACAGCGTTCCTTAACGGAAGGCTGCCCGAGGATGTATATATGATACAACCTGAGGGGTTTGTATGTCCTGAGGCACCAGACATGGTATGCAAGCTTCAGAGATCCATTTATGGATTAAAGCAAGCATCCAGGAGTTGGAATCACCGTTTTGACGAAGTAGTCAAAGAGTTTGGCTTCTTGAAAAACCCTGACGAACCTTGTGTTTACAAGAAGGTTAGTGGGAGTACTATAGTATTCTTGGTACTGTATGTCGATGAAATACTACTCATTGGAAACGACGTTCCAACCTTAGAGATTATAAAATCCTGGTTAGGAAAATCTTTCTCAATGAAGGACTTTGGAGAAGCTGCCTACATTCTAGGCATTAAGATCTATAGGGATAGATCTAGGAGGCTTCTCGGATTGAGTCAGAGTACATACTTGGATAAGGTATTGAAGAGGTTCAATATGCAGGAATCCAAGAAGGGATTTGTCCCAATAAATCATGGACTGACCTTGAGCAAGAAACAGTGTCCGAAGACACTTGTTGAGCGAAGGCGCATGAGTGGAATTCCCTATGCCTCGGCCATAGGATCCATCATGTATGCCATGTTATGTACTCGACCAGATGTGTCATTTGCCCTAAGTATGACGAGCCGATTCCAACAAGACTCTGGTGAGGATCATTGGATCGCTATCAGGAATATCCTTAAGTACTTGAGAAGGACTAAGGATGAGTTCTTGGTGTACGGTGGAACTGATGAGGAGCTATGTGTAAGGGGTTACACAGATGCTAGTTTCCAAACCGACCAAGATGACTTTAAATCGCAGTCAGGATATGTGTTTCTCCTGAACGGTGGCAGCGTGAGTTGGAAGAGTTCCAAGTAGAGCACGATTGCCGATTCTACAACGGAGTCTGAGTATATTGCAGCATCAGATGTGGCAAAGGAGGCTGTGTGGATTAGAAAGTTCATCTCCGAGCTTGGGGTGGTTCCGACCATTTCTGATCCCGTAACCCTATATTGTGACAATAGTGGCGCTATTGCACAAGCCAAGGAGCCACGGTCCCACCAGAGGACTAAACATATACTCAGACGTTTTCACCTTGTCAGGGAGATGATTGACAGAGGTGATGTGAAGATATGCAAAGTAGCAGGCGAGGACAACGTTGCAGATCCTCTGACTAAACCTCTTGCAAGGGTTATACATGAGCGACATGTATCGTCGATGGGGATTAGACACATTGATCAGTGAACCTAGAGTAGGAAGAGCTATATTAATGATTGTACCCTAGTACAAGTGGGAGTTTGTTGGAGATTGTGCCCTAGGGCCAATCGTTTTATGTAAATATGTTGTGAACATATTATTAATTTATGGAAGATAAATTAATGTGTTATCATGTTATTAGCATGTTTACTATGATAACGTCCATGATTAATTATGAGATAATTAATCTAAATTTGTCCCTGGTCGATTATTTTTGTGGGAACAAAAATGAACTAAGACCAGCATGACCTCGGTGCATGAGATGCATGCACTAGATGCTGGGACGGGAGTCATGATGCAATTACGTAAGGTGGTTACGAGTTGCTGGACTGACCCGGAGAGTCCTGCATGGGTTTAGTCATCAGCTTGCCTCTCCTTGTACGCCTGTAGCGATGCCTTAGACCTGAGGTCATCATTATTCCGGCGTTGCAGTTGTCAGACTTTGGCTTAGTCTAACGCTGCCCGTAACAGGGTAGCCATAAGGGCTAAGTACGGGTCTGGTTGATTGCCGTGCTGAGGAATGTGGATTGGCCAAAATGGGATTTTGTCCCTCATCAGATGAGAGATATCTAACTGGCGCCCTCGATGAGTTTGTCCAGGAAAAAGAGTGGCCACTCAAGAATTGGGACTTACTCAGGGAATCGAGAAAGTTGTGGTTTGGATTATGGATAACTTTCCTGTGCCTAGTCCATGACCAAGATATCGTAGGACAATCGGATCTCTGACACAGAGGTACTGAGGTTAAGTCGTTTTAGTAAAAACGATAACTGACGTGTTTTGGGTAGTTGTGATGGCTTGCTAGAGTCCGCTCACGACTTGTAGGTCATGGGGATGACCTGCTGCCAACTTCACATGGGGCCTGCTGGGTGAAGATCTCATCTCAGAATCTTTGGTGAATCAAAAATAAGGAAAGTTTTTGATTTATAAAATTCCAAGGAAAAGGGAGAGGGAGATGGCGCATGAATGGTGGGTCCCAATGAGAGATTTGATCTCTCATTTGATTCTCCAAGATTGCAATTTGAATTTAAATTATAATATTAAGGTAATATTTTAATTATAAATTCAAGTCCTAAAATAATTATATTATCAGAATATCTTGATTTTAGGAATAATTAAATCACCAAATTTTAGTCTATATATATGGAACAAGTCGACTTGCCCCATAATGCTGAGAATAGCAATTTTGCAACCCTAGTTTGGATTTTCTTCCTAAGAGTTAGAGAGAGAAAATCATACCGTTGCACCCAAGAGAGAAAATCGACTTTCTCTAAGAGTTAGAGAAAAATCGATCAAGCTCTAGAATTAGGGTTTGTGAGAGAAGAATAGGCAAGAAGGAGTTCTTGTGGGGGGATTCTTCTAAGCGCCACCTCAATTGCTGTTTCAAGAAGAGTTCTTGAGTTCAGAGGTCTGTAGATTGGTCCCTAGTTCTTTTGGAGAAAAGAACTGAAGGCTAGCACCTCGGTGTTCAAAGAAACTGTTCGTGTGGATTACTGGCAGAGGGAGAACGCTGGGAGTGGGCTCCTTGAAACTCGCCTTGTTCAACCATCAGATTGAAACTCGTGAGGTATAACACTAACCAAAAGGTTTAAATTTTGCTAGCGGATCCGTTCGGGAATTCTAGGACCTAGGCGTTTAATTTTTATCGTTTTTTTTTTGCTTCCGCTGCTTTAGGCGCCTAGGATTCCCAACACATACTGCGCCTAATTGTTGGTGGCAGGAAATCGTATATCGATAGCTTGTTCGATGGCGTAGCCGTCGGGCGATTCAACAATGGCACCTGCGCCGCGGAGCTTGACGGATGAAGCGCCATCTATGTAAACGTTCCACGTAAGGGAGGCTGGGTTGGCGGGCGTCATCTCTACGACGAAGTCGGCGAGGGCTTGCCCCTTTATCGTGTGTCGAGGTTCGAAGATGAGGCCGAACTCGGAAAGCTCGATTGACCAGTTGACAAGGCGTCCCGCGATGTCAGGCTGGTGGATGATCTGCGTCATTGGGCGGTCGGTGCGGACCACAATCTCGTACTGTTGGTATTATGGCCGTAACTTCCTTGTGGATACAAGTCGAGCATACACCAGCTTCTCCAGCAAGTGGTATCGGGTTTCGTCGCCCGTGAGTACTTTGCTAGAGAAATAGATGGGTCGTTGCTCGTCTGTCTTCGATGATCAAGACGGAGCTTACTTCCACATCGGTTGCAGCGAGATACACATAGATGGGCTTGTTCGGGGAATGGGTTGTGAGAATGGGCGGTCGGCTAAGATAAGCCTTTAGCTCTTGGAAAGCTTGTTCACATTCAGCGGTCCAAGTGAAGTTTTTTCCTCCTTTCAAGGTTTTGAAGAAGGGTAAGCAGCGGTCGCCCGACCTGGCCAGAAACTGGTGGAGCGCGGCTATGCGCCCGTTGAGGCGTTGTACCTCTTTCAGAGTTCTTGGTGATGACATGTTAAGAATGGCCTGGCACTGGTCCGGATTAGCCTCTATCCCGCGTTGGGAGATCATGAAGTCCAAGAATTTGCCCCGCCAACCCCGAAGGCTCATTTGGCGGGGTTGAGATTAATTAAAGAAACTATAAAATATATAAGACCAATATGAAATAAATGAAAATTTTAGAACCAATTTAAATTTTATCCCATACATTTGGGACAAATTTGAAATTTTGACCATTTGTTTATGTCGGAGAACAAGTGTGAAAGGCGTAATCTATTTGACTATTTCAATTTCATTAAAAAGAAAAAAAAATACAATTATTTTCCCACCTAAATGAAAATAAAGATGCCATATATTCTGTGGGTGTGGTATGTTTTCAACGATTCAGAGTAATAATGAGCTGATGATTGGATGGAGGAACAGGTGGACATTAAATTTGCATTGACATACATCAAATCATTTGAAATTAAAGTATTCAAAGGTATAAAATTAATGAAATTTTATGAACATCCAATATATATAGGGTCCAGCTTTCGCCCCCAAACTTTAGTTGACAAGAAGCTCTTTCACAGTGAAAGTCTTGTGCAAAATTTATTGAAGAGAAACATAAGCACACACTATCAAGTCGACGTTTTCAAGTTTCTCAATTTCTTCTTAATGTTTTTTAGATCATTCAAAAATATATTGGTAACTAATCAATCTCTTGAAAGGGTATTAAAAACTGTTGTGATAGACAGTACAATATAAACTGTTGACATGCATAAAGAAAAGTTGGTAAGAATTGATATATATATATATATATATATGTTTTTTTTTATGAAACAATTAAAGTTCCTTAATATTTATATAACATCAGCGTTATATTTGAATAAATTTGATTTTTTGTTTTGTTTTCATTAAGTTTTTTTAATTTATCTTAATTATGATATTATTAAGGGTAAATTATAATAAATAAATTTGTGATTTAACCTGATCTCACATGGTTTAGTAAAAAATATATATATATATATATATATATATTTGGATTCTCAAACTATGGGATAAGGTTAATATTTTTATACAAAATCTAAGCAAATTTCGCCGATCAAAAGCTACAGGTTTTCAAAACATTATTCTGACTCTGACGAAATGGACCCAATATACAAAGCCATTAGTCAATAATCCCATTTTCATTGTTCGTCATGCAATGCATATATAGGGTGGCAGCGGAAGACAGAAGGGATAGCATTAATATAGCAACAATATTGATTTGATTTGAGATGAGACATTAATTCAACGTAGGAATTTAATGGCTTTCAATTCATATCAACACGTGCCATTATTCAAGTCAATACTGATTAAGGAGGTTGTCACGTTAAAAAGTTATTTTATTTTGGTCAAAATACTTTTTATCCCATAACTTTTTGCTCAAGTCTCAATTTTGTCTCATAACTTTTTTTGTTTCACTTTTGATCTCATATATCTTTCGCTCAGGTTGTAGATTTGAGCCCTATCATTTTTTATCCTATATCTTTTGGTCAAATTGCAAAGTTGATCTCATTACTTTGTAAAAAGTTCCACCATCGGTCTCACTTGACTCAAAGATATGAGATTAATTATGTACTTGACCCAAAGATATGAGACCCAAAGTGCAATACGGGACCAAATCTGCGACTTGAGTAAAAGGTATAGAACAAAACATGTAATAAAATAAAAGTTATGAGACCAAATTGAAACCTAAGCAAAAGTTATAGGATTCAAAAGTGCATTTTGGTCTTTTAATTTTCACTTCATTTGGTATCACATTTAGTTTTGTATGTTGATTTTCTTCGCCCATTTTACCTTCCCAAATTCAAAGGGCGTGAATGCAGTGCAAATTTTCACAATTGGACGACAACACCACACAAAATTCACTGATTTGTGCTGTCATTTTATCAAAGCAGATAGCGATTAATATTCAAAACTGTCAAAAACCATTCAAGGCAAAATCTAATTTTTTTTCCTTATACTGTCATTCATCAGTATTTGTCATTTGGACTTTGATGCGATGGGTCGTTTAGAGTAAACTAACAATTTAGTTCCTGAAAGATCACTAAACTGACAACTTGGTCCCTAAAAGATTGAAATATACAATTGGGTAAATTACAGAAAAGGGCCCTGTGGTTTGACCAATTTTCAGATAGGGTCTTGTGGTTTAAAAAGTGTCAAATAGGGGGTCTGTGGTTTGCTCCGTTAACAAAAAGGGTCATGAGTTACATTTACGTCCAAAATTTAACGGAAATTTTGGCTAAAATATTATTTTAAAACCCTAATTCTTAAACTTTATGCGTTTGACTCCCTATTTGATGAGGGAAGGACTTTAACACAAAAAATGAAAAGTTTCGTGGTAATAAATGAAATTTTACCCTTGAGTTTAGTTTCTCTAACACCTTAAATTATAGTTCACTCCCCAACAAGATTTTTTTTTACATTTAAGTCATTTTCCTATTATAATAGGATCAAAGTATAAAAAAAATAAATAAATTGAAATTTTTATCAATTTTACCAGAAAAAAAAAAACAAACAAACCCAGGGTTTGGTGTTCTTGAGAAAACGAAGGGAAAAATGAACGTTTGGTAGCTATGGTTTCTGATTCAGTGGGAAAGAAGAAGTTAGAAGAAAGAAGAAGGAAGTGGAAATGGGTTTGATATTCTTGAAGAAAGAAGAGGGAAGAAGATTTGAAGAAGGAGAGGATGATACTGGGTTTGTTTTTTTTTTTTTTTTTGGTTTGGGAGTAAAGTTTCGCATTTGATTTGTGAAATATGTTAGTTGCAATTTTTTATTCATATTTGCACTAAAATCTTGATAGAAATGCGATTTATGAACTCCATATTTGCCGACGCCGACAAGCCATGAACCGTGTTCTTCGGAAACTTTTTGAGGCTTTGAATCGGCTTCTTTGATTTCGTTTTTTATGAATGAGTTTATGGATTTTCATTTCGCATCCTGGGGATCATTTTTGTGACAAGAAATTTGTGAAAACTCCATTTGATTCAAGTATGGAACTTGGTTATGTTTTCGAAACTTTCACAATCTTGAATCGTTTTCATTTTAGATGCCTTTCGAAAATTTGAGACCATAGATCTCTTCCTCTCGTTGACACGATCCTTATCGGCGTTTTGGTTGTTGAAAACGACGCCTACAATGGAATTATCCGACGTGTGCGATCGATGGGTCGTTTGGGTGGGAGTCGGGTGGAAAGGAAGAAGGTGAAAGCCGTTCAGCGCATATTATATTTTTGGTCCATCCTGTTTTATGAAATTTTCAACTTGGTCTCTGTTAAATAAAAAAGTGGGTAAGCAAGACCTTAAGGAAGGATCTTCTATAAGTTGTTTAGAGGTGGCTGGATTTGTTTTTTTTTTTTGTTTGGGTAAAATTGATAAAAATTTTAATTTGTTTATTTTTCTTACGCTTTGATCCTGTTATAATAAGAAAAGAACTCAAATGTAGAAAAGAAATCTTGTTGGGGAGTGAACTATAATTTAAGTTGCAAGAGAAACTAAACTTAATGGTGAAATTTCATTTATTACTATGAAACTTTTTATTTTTTTGTGTCAAAGTCCTTCTCTCATTAAATAGGGAGTCAAACGCATAAAGTTTAATAATTAGGGTCTTAAAATAATATTTTAGCCAAAATTTCTGTTAAATTTTGGATGGAAATGTAACTCAGGACCATTTTTGTTAACGAAGCAAACCACATGTCCCCTATTTGACACTTTTTAAACCACAGGACTCTATCTGAAAATTGGCCAAACCACAGGACCCTTTTATGTAATTTACCCTATACAATTTAGTCCTTGAAAGATCAAAATAGTATACTAATTAGTCTTTTTTATGGACTAAATAGTATATCGTTTTAATCTTTTAAAAACTAAATTGTATATTTCAATTTTTCAAAAAATAATTATCAGCTTAGTGATTTTTCAGGAACCAAATGGTCAATTCACTATATATATATATATTCATAATGAAAGTGCAGAGAATTTATCCAGATTTACAGTCTCTGTTATCCTTTCTTTTAGACATGTTTTGTACTGTTGAAGTCTAACTAACTAACATTTGGAAACAGTAAAATCAGACTCAAGTTCGTTGAATGGCCATTCATTTGCGGCCGCGTGGCGGCTCCCAAGTTATATTCACTGTAGCGTGGTCTACGGTAACGTCAGTCGGAAAATGACGTGGCGACATTTGGTTGGTCACAGGTAATCGGCCGGAAGCAATCATTGCAATTTTCAGACTATAGCTGCTGACGTGGCTAACTGTGTTCGATGCATTTAGACAGTCCTTTGACCATATGCAGCTCATATATAATTTTTTTTTTTTCGGAGTGGTCCAAGTCATTTTGTTAGGCAAAGAAGTTGCTGAAATCACTATTTTACCCTCGACTTTTCTCTTTATTAATCTAATATTACACATTTTCTCAAATTTTGAAATAGCTTGGATCAGTAATTTATTATATGAATTATATGAGTACTGTTTGAATGAAATGATTAATTTAATCAATATTAATTTATGAATCATTAAAATTTAAATTTTTTTTTTGAGTTGTTGAATGTCTAATTTATAACAAGTTATGAATTTTTAAAGATTAAATAAAATGTTAAAGAAAAGACATATAGTTATGACTACTTATGACTAAAATGTTGATTTGTTATTTGAAATATTACTGGTCAGAAATATGTTTATTTTTAGATCCGAAGGAGGAGTATGTTCATTTTTTGTGATAATATTTAAAAATAAAATTATAATGTCAGCAATAGATTAGTTCTCCCTTCGAAATAAAATAATTAATCAAATCCATGGGAATCTTTACATGCACTACAGTTTTTCTTGCCAACCGTCTTTGCATTGCAATATAATAATTTTTTTGGCCAAAAGACATTGCGCTATAATAATATGATGACCTGAATTTTATACTGCAAATTAATTAAGTTTAATAATCTCAATCTTTCGCCCTCCCAATTCCTTGTTTTACACAGCGCGCAGATCATGATAATCTATCTTATTATTATTGGTCATCAATTGGATAACTATCTAATTTATTTGAAGTTAATACATAAAACTAACCATGCATTCTGGCATAATAAGAAAAAATTAACCACTAAACACGTGAATCAACTGATTCAGCTTAATCAAAGGTCTCAAGTTCGATTATTAGAATTACAGTTAAATTAAATAGGGAAAATTAACTTTGGTATCCTGTGGTTTGACCCTATTTCACTTTGGTACCCTGGGGTTTGAAACTTAACACCTTGGTACTGTGTGGTATTCTCCATTAACACTTTGGTACCTTTTGGAGCTATTTTTTAATTTTAACCATAAAAAATTTTGCAAAAATTATATAATGACCCAACAAATTTTCATAAATTTACAAACAGATCCCTGGATACATATTATCTAGGGACTAAAATGAAAAATTTAAAAGAATTTTGAGGTCAATATGTAATCTTTGCAAAATTTATTATGATTAAAATTACAAAATAGCTCCAAAGGGTACCAAAGTGTTAATAGAGAATACCACACAGTACCAAAGTGAAATAGGGTCAAACCACATATACCCAATTAAATATTTTAATAATCTCTTTACTATTTTTTTTGGCCTGAATAATCTCTTTACTTATGTATATAATAATATATATATAGGGTATGAAGAGTTCGCAAATAATATAAGACTGAATTTAGAGAGTGACAGTATATATGGAAGTGGCTAATTTGCAAAGTTTCTTCAGAAGAAGACACGTTTCTTAATTAATGAACCAAGGGCGGTACCGAATCCCATTGACTTGGAGATCAAGCTTCTTCTTACATAGTCATTCTCATTTTCTCTCTCTCTCTCCTCACCATCACTATTTCTATATATATATACACATACGCCTTCTCTCCCATCCCTTCAGCTAGCTTACCAATTCTTGCTTTCCTATTATATACACTCCAATATTCTCAATCTCTAGCTTACCAATTCTCTTTAACTTTGCAGAGAAATTAAAGCACATAGATAGATATATACGTATATTTTATTCATCATGACCAAATCTCCTTCTAGTAATGATCAAAAGATCGGATTGAAGAAAGGTCCATGGACCCCAGAAGAAGATCAGAAGCTCATAGAATATATTCAGAATCATGGACACGGCAAATGGCGAACCCTTCCCAAGAATGCAGGTATATAAGTATACTTTCTTAACGAGCAAACTAACAATTTGATCCCTGAAAGATTACTGAGGTGACAACTCAGTCCCTGAAAGATTGAAATTTACAATTTAGTCCCTGAAACATCAATACCGTATACTAATTAGAACTTTTTATGGACTAAATAATATACTGTTTTAATCTTTTAGGGACTAAATTGTACATTTCAATATTTTAGGGACTGAGTTCTCAACTCAATGATCTTTTAGGGATCAAATTAGTAGTTTACACTTTGTTAATTAATCCTTGATTATTATTATTTTTATTGTCTTAATTGAATTTTTTTTATTTGATTGAAATGATATATATTTATAGGACTTAAAAGGTGCGGAAAGAGTTGCAGGCTTCGCTGGACGAACTATCTAAGGCCAGATATAAAGAGAGGTAGATTCTCATTCGAAGAGGAAGAAACCATCATCCAGTTACACAGTGTTCTTGGAAACAAGTAAGAGTTCTTCTAGCTAGATCTTTCAATAATAAGTTAATAACTAATGAATTTTAGTTAATTAATATTCTTAAAGGACTAAAATTTTATTTTGGTCCCCAATATATTAGTGTTATCTCAGTTTGGTCCCTCATTGAGTTTTCTTCTTAATTTGATTCTTAAAAAATTGTTTGCTATCATGATCAATGTCAGTCCATTTATCTCACATTTTTAACTAAATTAGTAATATATTATGGTTAACTAGATATATATATATAAATATATGATTTCGTTAGTTAATGATGTAATATATAAACTTCAAAAATATAAAATTACTTATAATGAGTACATTTCATAACAGAAGTAAATTTATATGATAATCAACATGTCATTTTTTTTTTGGCCAAACAACATGTCATGTTATTAACTATTTATTAGTGTTATTACATCTTCAATTAATATTGTTTGTGAATGGGAATTGACTACTATATATAGTGATTAAATGGATGAGGGATTAAATGGAAAAAGAATAAACACATAAGGAACCAAAATAGAATTTTACTTTAATCATTCCGAAAAGTCAATGAGTTAATAATCTACAAATACATACAAATTTGTTAGGTGGTCTACGATTGCTGCTAGCTTGCCAGGAAGAACAGATAATGAGATAAAGAATTACTGGAATACCCACATCAAGAAGAGGCTATTGAAGATGGGGATTGATCCAGTGACTCACACACCATGCTTGGATTTTCAACAACTCTCTTCTATTCTTAATTCTCCTCTATACAACTCAATCTCATCATCACCTCAAATATTACCTAACAATATTAACAATAATAACTACCCTCCTCTCTTTGGCATGGGAAGCAATAATAATAATAACATACTAAACCCAAGCCTCCTAAGTTTGCTCACAGCTCTCTTATCATCATCATCATCATCATCATCACAAATGAACCCAAATCTTCAAAATCAAGTAGAGAGCCAGTTACCAAATTACCCTTCTTCCCATGAGTCCTTCCAATTACCAAATTACCCTCACCAAGCCACTCATTTCAGCAGCCAAAACTCGGTGATAATGCCGAGTCTGGAAAACCAGATTGTGCAGAGCCAAAGCAATAATCATAATAATTTCAATCTAGGGGCATTATTGTCAAATTACTCTACTCCTTCGTCTTCCACAAGCCCGAGCACGTTGAATTCATCAGCGTCTTCCACTACGTTTGTGAATGGGAACAGTACTAATAATAATAATACTAATACCACTGAAGATGAAAGGGACACATACTGCAGCAACATGTTGATGTATAATATCTCCAATGGATTCGGTATTAATGATTCTGGACTTTTGTGACCTTCCTGCTTGATGAGAGTCAAAATCTGGAGCGCAAATTGTGCTACAACTATATAGAGTAAATTAACAATTTGGTCCTTGAAAGATCACTGAGCTAACGATTCAGTCCCTGAAAGATTATAATGTGCAGTTTAATCTCTGAAAGATTAAAACGATATACTATTTAGTCCATATAGTATATCGTTTTAATCTTCCAGGGACTAAAAAGTGTACTGTTTTGATCTTTCAGGGGCTAAACTGTATACTTCAACTTTTTAGAGATTGAGTTGTCAGCTCAGTGATCTTTCAAGGACCAAATTGTTAGTTTACTTCATATATATATATATATAGTACACTGACAATTTGGTTCCTAAAAGATCACTGAGCTGACAACTCGGTTCTAGAAAGATTAAAACGATATATTCTTTAGTATTTGAAAGATTTAAACGGTATACTATATATTAAGTCCATAAAAGAACTAATTAGTATACTGCTTTGATCTTTCAGAGAATAAACTGTACATTTCAATCTTTCAGGGATCGAGATGTCAGTTTGATAATTTTTCAAGGACCAAATTATTAGTTTACTCTATATATATGTGTGTGTATGCAGATTTGTTTGTCAATACGTACGTACGTATACGCACTTTGATGTGTGAGGTCGGAGAAACTGGTTTTTAAGACTTTATTTTGACATCCTTATTAGGAATATTTAATTCATCGCTTGATAGCTTGGCCTTGAATTTGATGAAACTGAATTAATATGTTGCTAATTTATTTATCGATTTTTGTAACTTTCTTTCTTAATCTATCTGAAGAACTACTCTTTAATTTTTCTCATTTAAATTGGTTGATGCTTAATTACTATATGATATCTAGTTATTTAATTTACCATAAGGTGTATAGTATGCATGGTTTGTTTGTTTCTTTTGTTTTTTTAAAGTATTTCCCATAACCAGAAAAGGGAAAGACGATATATATCTAGAATTTCCAAATTAATTATGCATGTTGAAGTAGGAAAACTGTACGTAGTCTCAAGTGTATGTTGTGTACCTTAAGCGCACACAAAAGCAACGATCTAAGTTAATAAAAATCATACAATTATTTTTTTAAATAGGATTTATTTAACATGTGCCCTTAGGGCACATTTTAAGGTTTCTTATGATCGGTTAGTAGAGCATTTCATATCTTGAAATCTACGAAAATTCATTTAAAAAATAATTTTTAATGTTTGAAAACTCAATTGACCAATCAAAAGAAACCTTAACATGTGCCCCTAGGGACACATGTTAGAAGGAACCTTTTAAATATTATCACTTAATTGGAAAAGAAAAATAAAAAGCAAATGCTGAGAAATATTTGAAAATGAGAGAGAAAGAGGTTGAGTTGAACGGAATAGTGACATGACGAGGAACTAAAAACTGCATGCTATGTTGCACTTAAACGACTATCAATATAATTTGGAAGGGTATGGATATAAGTATATAAATTTATATGTTTTTAAATCAAAATTTAAATACTTTGTTTACTAATCTAAAAGGATTAAAGTTTAATACAACAACATGAATCATGCATGGAGGTTCCGTCTACGCTTCTACTTGTTCCCCTTGTGTTGGTCAAACCTTTGACTTGCTTCTGTTTTTCCAGCAATTTCATTTCATTTCTGATTTCATCCCTCGCATTACGAATCTGCCAAAAAAAGAGCATAACTTCCACCTCAATCTCACTTACACGTGCCTTTCCCTTTCCTTGTCTTTTCTTTAACTAGAGACTTTAATCTATGTCACATGTGCCACATTTCATTTGTGTAATTGTGTTTCTTTCCTTGTATAAATTTGTTTAATGTTGTAAATTGTAACTTTGTGGGTTTCCTTCTTCTTCCAAGGTTGATCGATGATAACTGATAAGTGAGAAAAAGTGTGATTGTCGATGATAAGTGAGAGAAATGTGACTTTTTTTAGGTTTAAATGTTTAATTATTCTATAAGTCCCTATAATTTATATCAATTTTCAATTCAGTCCTTAATACTAGAGAGCGTAAATTTGTAGGTCAAAGGGTCATTTTGGTCCTAGATGTATGGCCTCATGTTCATTTTGGTTCTTTATTTTTCAAGATCTTCAAATTGGTCCTAAATGTTGGTAAAGTGTTTCATTTTGGTCCCAAACTTTTGAATATTTCAAGATGTATGTCAAGGGTCATATTTCTCTCGTTTTAAGTTCCAATGTAATGAGTTCAGAGCTATGTATTGCTTTCAAATAGTACTTTCTCTATCTGGTTGGAGTCGTCAACAAATAAAGTCAAATTGGTCTTCAAAGTAGACAGCACGTTTCACAGTCTAATAAACAAAATTGATCATATTTCTCTTGTTTCAAGTTCGAATGCGACGAATTCAGAACTACGAGTTACTCCTAACAAGAAGTCATCTGAACTTGAAATGAGAGACAAGAGAAATATTTCCAAATTCGATAGCTTGGGATTAAAATGAAACATTTTGTCAATATTTCGGACTAATTTTTGAATATTTTGAAACATAAAAGACCAAAATCAATTTTAGAGCATATATTTAGGATCAAAATGACTCTTTTACCTAATTTAAAATTCTTAGAGAGCATAACTTAATACTAAAATCTCCACTCACTCTATCATAGGCCTTAATTAGATATATCAATTTTCAAAGCCATATATAGCCTTTCCTACCATTCCTCGTCATCATATATATAGTGAAATGTTTCAAAAGTTCATAGTGGATCATCTGTAATCAATATATTTGAAACAACTGTACTCTGTGGTTAACTCATAAGGGGAAGTAAAAATTCTTTCAATCGGTTAGCAATTCGTCAAATTTGTAACCATGCATCTTCATAACTACATTGCATAAACTTATTGGTCGAAGGTCTAGTTTCCGTATTAGACACTTATGGAATAAACATAATGAAAGTACGGAGTACCATTAACATAACTACATAAGTTGGATGGCGACCATCATTTAAAATATCAAGAATTAAATCATTGATTTCATCACACACATGCCAATAATTTTGAAAATTTATTTAAAATATGAACTAAAAAAATGCTAATATATGAGATATCGAAACAAAGCTATGGAATAACCAAGAGGGGGGGGGGGGGGGGNGGGGGGGGGTGAATTGGTTAACGTTATTTAAAAACTTTTCTTGTTTATCCAAAACCGGTTCCTTGAGAGAGGAACCTGTTGGGAAATCATAGGGTCAGCGCAGCGGAAAACACGGTAATTTAAAATTTTTGCTTCCCTATGAATCCTTCCAGGATCCACTATCAACATTTATATTAGTTAAAGAAAGAAATTTACCAAAATTCAATCGGTGCAAATAGACTCGCGAGTTGAGAAGTCCACTCCAAGTGTTCTTCCTCTACCGGTGATCCACACGAGCAGTTTGGCAAATGTCCAGGTGCTAGCCTCCTTCACTTCTTCCCAAGTGAAAACGGGAACGGTTATCTATGAATCTTGAAGAACCAAGAACAGTTCTTGATTCCAAGATAGGTGGCGCAAGAAACACACAAGAAGCTAGGTGTTTTAGGGTTTAGGTCAATATTCTCTCTCTAAAAGAAGAACACGACTTTCTCTCTCTAAAACTCAAGCTTGGCGATTTTCTTCTCTCTCTAGGAAGAACTAGGCAAAATTTTGTCTCACAAAATTAAAAGCCTCTTAGTCGACTTTCACCCCTCTAGTGTGCTTATATAATATCTCATTCCCAAATCTTAGGGTTTCCTAAAATCTTGGTTAAGGATTCCCAAAATCTTTTGAGTTATAATATTACACTAATATTATAATTCAAAAACCTAAGGGAAAATCGAAATCTTGGCCTACAAGATCAAATCTTGAAACCAAATCTTGATTCCTCAAATCCTATTGGTTGGAATGAGTCATGAGGATTTAAATTTATAATTAAAATATTACCTTAATAATTTAATTAGGAAATTCGATTTGGCTCATATCTTTAAATTCAAAATACAAGATCAAATCTTGCTCCCCAAGAAATAAAGATATGCGCCATCCTCCTCATCTTCAAGAGGAATTCCATAACAACCCAAACTCTTTAGGTAGTTATATCCTACTTGTTATCTTCTAAGATTATTGAATTAAAATATTACTTTAATATCTTTAATTCAAATCCTGAATCTTTTCAAAAAGATTCCTTGAATTCAAAATTCAAATCTTGTTATCTTTATTTAATTAACAAAACATTTTCATTAATTAAATAAGACCAAAAGAGGCGCCACCCCCATTATTTTGTTATCCCAAACATTTTCATTAATAAATCAATAATCCCCTAACTTTTAGGAAATCTATTTAATTTATTATTCCCTAATATTTTGAACAAGAATTTAATTGTAAACCATTTACAATTAATATATATTTAAATTTGTCCAACAAATTTAAATGTCACATTCATAGATATTTATTTAAGACAAGATTTAATGTCCTAAGACATTTAGCTGTGTCTTAAATTGTGTCACCAAAGTGACTCACGAATTATCCCTAATTCGTGTCCCAAAACAGCATCTTGATCCTGCTCATGTGTGACCCAGCAGGCCTCACGTGAAGTTGGCAGCAAGCCATCTTATGACTCACAAGTCGAGAGCGGACTCTAGCAAGCCATCACGACTACCCAAAACACGCGAGTTATCGCTTTAACGTTTAACGACTTAACCTAAGTACCACCTTGTCATAATCCCTATTGTCACACGATATCTCGGTTCTGGATAAGGCACAGGAAAGTCATCCTTAATCCAACCACAACTTTCTCGATTTCCTGAGTTAGTCCCATTTTCCCGAGTGGCCACTCTTTCCTTGGACAGACTCATCGAGGGCGCCAGTTAGATATCTCTCATCTCTATGAGGGACAAAAATCCCATTTTGGCCAACCACATTCCTCAGCTCTGGAATCAACCAAACTCGTATCTAGCCCTTATGGCTACCCTGTTACGGGCAACGTTAGACTAGGCCAAAGCTCGACAACTACAATGCCGGAATAGTCAAGACCTCAGGTCTAAGGCTATCGTGACAGGTGTACAGGAGAGGCTAGCTTATGACTAAAACCCATGCAGGACTCTCCGGGTCGGTCCAGCAACTTGTAACCCTTTACTTATTGCACCATGAATCTCGTACAGCATCTAGTGCATGTATCTCCATACACCAAGGTCATGCTGGTCTTGGTTCATTCTCGCTCCCATGAGAATAATCGATCAGGGACAGTTTAGATTAATTATCTCATAATTAATCAAGGACGCTATCATAGTAAACATGCTAATAATATGATAACAACATGATTCATCTTCTATAAATCAATCAAAATGTTCAAAACATTTACATAAAATGATTGGCCCTAGGGCACAATCTCCAACAGAACCTGCACAAGAGACAGTTAGCCAAATAACAGATATGAAGATAAAGAAACAGAAAGATCACACCACGATATATAGTGGTTCACACCAAGGCGTTACACCTGATGTTACATCCACTCCTCAAGCACACAATAAGAGAGTTTTATAAGATGGGTAATAAGTACATGAGAGCTAACCCTTTTCCCGGGGGTTCACCACACTTGGTTTTACAAGTTCAGCTAGTACAACAATAACCCGATGTCTCAAGAAGCTTTCTAAGCAATTACCAAACCTATCCAACCTTAAACACTAAGGCCCACCTAAAGGGTTTTACGCAGGGAGCTAGAAAAGCCTTCTAAGACCAATACAAGAAGTGAATAGATGTAGATGAGATTTTTCTCGCTAGGAGAGTAGTCATTAAGACTGAATGGCACTGAGCCGATTGTGAAGAGAATACAGAGAGAATAATATGATCGTTGTAAGTAGTGTAAGTCTTGTATCTCTTCAGTTCTTGCTCAGCTTCGTATATATAGTGTTGGGGTTCTTTTGTTTTTTCAAAGTCCCACATTGGTCAAGTTAGAAAAGTTGAGTGGGTGAGGAAGCTATAAATAGAGAGGGCTTTTCACCTTAAGAGGAACCACAACTTACATAGAAATCCTAATGGGTGTATTGGGGTTTGGGTAGTTGTGAGTCATTTTTGAGAGAGGGTTTGCAATTTTCTCCGGTCAAAAATTGTATTGAGGAGGGTTTGTAATTTTTCTGTGCAAAAATTACAGATAGTGAAATTTGTCCCAGAGGGGGGCCGTGGAGTAGGTCTTGAGGCACCGAACCACGTTAAAGATTTGTGTTTGTTTCTCCGTTTCCTCTTCCTTTATTTCTTGTGTTGGTTGCGCTTCCGCCCAACAAGTGGTATCAGAGCTGAGGTTGAAGTCCAGGGAGGAAGAAGGGAGAGGAAGGAGCAAGTGGGTCAGCCAGTCAGCAGAAGGTTCCGGCACTGCAACATCAAGAGAGGTTGGTTCAGTCTAGCTTTTGATTTTAATTCCAGTTTTGAAGTTAGTTTTCTGGAATTTGGAGTGGTTGTCTGTTAGACTGTTTGTGGTTGTTGGTTGCTTGTGGTG
>QANZ01020236.1:0-12818 GCA_003254925.1 Chamaecrista fasciculata
ATTCTCTTGAATTTATTCGATTCATTTACATTCGCGTTTGTTTCAATCACTCTCATTTAGGCACAGCCTAATCCACAACTAATTACTACAAGTACGCTCCAGTGAAGAGCTCGAAGGCTGGAGGGACGCCTCCGTACGCTTTCATACAGGTGCTCCGCGCGCCCATGAGCCGAGAAGTTGCTCATACGCCACGCTGGTCCATTACCTCTTGGCTGGCTAGCCCACAAGTCCGGTCGCCAACTCAGTTGGGCGGACACACACCCACATACATACACTTGCGCACAAATCAAACACAACAGATACGACATAACAGCAGTTATAAATATCGCAACAATTGTAAATAGCCTTACGGCCTGCATTAACTTTGGCCAAACGGCCATCAAATCCATTAAAAGGGGGCACACCCGCCCCATACAAATTCAACAAAGATAAAAATAAAAAAGGGCACACACGCCCAACAAAAATTCAGAATGGGGAACACCCCCCAGCAATTACAACTCCAGGACGCTCTAATCGTCCAGAATCACGGGCTCGCCGCCTCCCGGTGCATGCTCGCCACTGCCCTCTGCACCCCCACTGTCCGGGACTATCATCACCTGCTCGGTGTCTGGCTCATTGCCCGCAGTGCTCAGGATGTCCGCCGGGGGCACGTAACCCTCATCCCCAGGACGGAGAGGAGACCGCCCCTCCTGCACCTCCAGCGCATGGATGGCCCAGTCCTCCGGCAGATCGGGCATTGGCGTCCCAGGCTCATCGTCATCCGCGCGCATACGGATTTCCTCCCCGCCTCGACCGTTGGGCAGCACCTCAAAGGTGTAATCGATGCCCGCCTCATTCTGCCTTGGGTTCAAGAACGCCAGCTGCTTCCTGCAGTTCTCGAACCCCCTCGATGTGGCCTGGATATAGTACCAATACCACTGACGACGTTCGTCGCGGCGCGCGCGCTCCAACCTCTGGGCCTCCCCCGCCTGGTATGCCTCCAGTTCTGCTCTGGCGGCCGGAGCCTCCCCCCGCTGCACACCCGCCTCCTGGTCCGCCTTCTTCCTCCTCTCCCTCTCCTTCTTCTTCTCCTCCTCAAGCTTCTTCACCTGGGCCCGCCCGGCCTGAGCTTCCTCCAGTGCCTTATCCCTGGCAGCTTCCAGTGCTTTCAGCTGCTCAGGCCCGTCGGCCGTTCGGGCCTCCTCCCTCAGGCGGGCCACCTCCTTGGCCAGATTGTGGGACAGCGTCTGCGCCGCGTGACTAGCCACGGACGCCATCATGCCGAATTGCGCCGCATAATCTGCCGGCGGGCGCTTGTAGGCATCAGCTGCCATAGTGTCATGCCACTCATAGGTGCCGTTGGAGTAGAGGGATTGGACGGAGGCTATCCCAGAGAACCTCCCGCTGAATGGTCGCGCTGGCAGATAAGGGAACTCAGCTTCCCCATTCTCATTGACTCGCCGGGCGTCCGGCATCTCCATCCGCGGGTTGCTTGGGCCGTCGCCATCCGGATGGCTCACCTTGATGAACCGATCCAACTCTACATCATACCAGTGAATAAACTCCCCGGGATCTGCTGGGCGAACAGTGCGCGCCCTCTTTGCCGGCGGCTCCTCCCTCTCGGCAGGACCTTTCCCTCTTCCATCGGTCCTCCCCCGCTCCGACGGGCCCCCCGCCTGCCTCATCCCACCAGGCGCTAACACTGGTGGCCCCGCTCTCCTCCTCGACGGGCTCGCCGACACCTGCCCCGCGCCCCCAGACGCCGTATGAGCACGGGACGAAGGGCCCGCACCCCTTGGCCTCCCCCCTGGCGCAACTGGTGGCGCCCTCATTCCCCCAGTAGCCCTGCCCTGCGCCCTCCCCGGCTCGCCACTCCTCTCCGCCCGGCCAACCGCGGCCGAGCTTCCGGCGCCCTGGGCTTCCGGCCTCCTCTGCGCCTCTTTCATTGCTGCAAAACCAATAACACACTCGTTAGACGCAGCCCAAACAACCAAGTCACACATGCAAAAGGAAAGTAAATGTTAGTGTTAGTTAAAATATTACATGTTTGTTCATAGTTTTTGTAAAACGAGGTTAGCAGCCTATCCGTCCGCCGCTCCTCCTCGCTCAGATGCCCTCTCTTAATAGGGCTAGTCCCCGTGATGGCATCCGACCACGCCACTGGAAATAACGGGCGTCCATCCTCTTCCCTCACCCACCACGGGCGCTCAACGTTGTTGCGCACTATGGGGAAGTATCTGTCTTTCCAGTTCTTCCAGTTACTTATGCTGGCCGGAAACCCAGGTAAAGCACCCCCCTTCCTCTGGATGTTCACCCGCCCGTTGTCCCCAGCCTTCACGGAAAACCAGTACAAAAACAACTTCACAGTGAGCTCCCTGCCCACTGTCCACGCAGCATACTGCACAAATTTCAAGCTCCTCCAGGCGTTCGCCGCCAACTGCGCTGGGCAACAGTTGAGGTGATTCAGCACCTCCATCTCAAACTCTGTAAACGGCATGTCAGAATCACACTCCCGCAACAGAATTTCGTGTACGATGAACCCACGCGGATGAGTCCACCACATAGAATTATTGCCGTCCCACACGCCGACGGCCATACCGCTCCCCTCCCGACCGGAACCTGGCCCAAAATACGCCACTTGGGCCGCCTCCAAATCTTCGTCGGTGGCAAATTTGGAAGGTTCTGCTGGCGGCCCCGTGGTCGCCCTGACTTCGGGGTTCCCAAACCCCTCCGTGGCATCCCATGCCACCTCATCACGCGCCATGATTAGGCGCTCCCCCTCGGCCGCCGATCCGCTCAGGGGACCCGTTGGCTCTTCCCTCAACATTGGGGGCTCTTCCTCTGAACGGTCGGAGAGCTCCAACACTTGCTCCTCCGACGCGTCTGATGGATCGTGTTCCACGTTTGATGGATCCAAGGCCGCCAGATCCATACCCCCTCTGTAGACAGTAAGCGCGCCCGCCCTTTCACTTGCTCTCCTTGCTAGTAACCTAGCCGCCCGCCGCACCGTTTCCTCTAACGACTGTCGAACCTCTTCCAAATCTATAGAGCTACTGCCCTGTGTAGTCAAACTACTAACTCTACTTAGTTCTTCACCTTCTGCTAACTCCCTAATGACCACCATGGTCTCTAACACTTGCCAGAAAAGTCAAAACACAAGGGATTAGGAGGTACCTGAAGACATAGTACGTTTGGTTGTTAGTTTGGAAGTTGCACAATTTGTGGCGATCGCCCTGATTATCAACTACTGATCACTCGTACCCTGGGAACCCTGCAAACAAAAAGGAAGCACATGTCATCATGACCGTACAACTGACGACCGACTCACTCATATACGGCGATCGCCCCACAAACCCAGAAAACCCCAAACGTCACCTTCATCGGAGGGTATGAACTCGATGAACACCCACCCCAGAAAACCCAGAAAACCCAGTAACTCATCCCTACCCACACCCATTTTTCGCTGCCTCTCACTCACAAACTCACATCCTACAGCGAATGACCGCCACTCTTTTCAGACAAACCACCCATTTCCGCCGTCACCCACAACGGCCTCACCAACAATCAGAAACGAAAACGCATATTGCCTTAAAAAACAAACCCTAACCCAGCAAACACATTCCAGAATCGACAGAAAAGACTCACCACAAAGTTTTTCGCTCGAACGATTCACTTCCACGGTCACTTCTCTCCGTTTTCCGGCGACGGTTCTGCAACTCCGGCGAGTGAACTCTTCGGTTTCCTCTCTTCTCTCTCCTCAAAACGCTGAAATGGGTAAAAGTGCAAAAGACACAGCCTTTGGCCCTTTTATACCCTTGCGAGCGCGGCATACGAGGCGTTTTTTGTTTTTCAAATTTCTTCCTCCCGGGTAGCGACACGTGTCCCTGACAGGACAACCCTACCTACCACTTGCCCGCCCGCCATGATCCACTGACTTTCCATTGCAGGCCGCCCTTCCTACTCGTTCCTCTGCGCGGGGGACAAGTACTCCTGCACATTTTTGGGCGTTCGCCAGCAGACGCTTTTTAACTGCCCAAGCAAGGGTCCCCTAGGACGATCTCCAAACCCGCCATCCCGCGCGCCTTAAGGAACAATACGACGAACGCGCTCGTAGACTTCTTTAAGGAGGGACTTGTGATACATCACTATTTGGGCGTACGCCTAAACGGCCCTCGCACCGGGCCTCTTCTCCTCTCCGCACCTTGCGAGACGCCCTCGAGCCAATCGGGCGCCCTAAGCACAAGTAGGGGCGGCCGTCATCCGTCCTGGGTCTTGGCGCACGTCCCCCAAATGACACGTGGTCACCCACGACTACCCCGCTCCGCAATCCACGCTACGAGAGATCGTGGGTTACTGACTTGCTCATACCCACGATCTCCAGTTTCTAGGCGCCCGCCTAGCGACACAACACGCAATCACCCACGATTGCCTTGCTCCGCAAATCTCGGCCTCCACCATCTTCGCTGGTGGAGATCGTGTCCAGTACGTGGTCCGCCTCGCACGCTGACCACCTCTCTCCTCCCTGCTCTATAAATAGAGCCCATCTCACCAGTTCAAGGTTAGCTACTTCTTTCACTCTGAAATTCTCTTACTCTCTTATCACTCTCTTACTAACTTGAGCGTCGGAGTACACATCGCAGGGCCCCCCTTTGAAGCTCTTGCAGGTTCTTGTTCAACTCTCGGCTCTCGCAGCCCTCTCCGGTGAACTAGGTAAGTGCCAGCCATTTTCCAGTTTATCAGATCTAATTTACAACTTGATTGAAATTTGTAACTTATTGGAGTTGTTAATGATTCGTGATCACTCTTCAAACTTTGTAATTTATGTTTGGTTTAGTTTAATACTTCTTGATGTTATGACTTATTTGTATTGTCTGGGTGTAAAATGACGAATTTATAAATTTATAAATATATGATATATATTGACTTATTGTTATAAAAATATTATATAATTATAATTTATATCTTATTAATTATAGATTATTTATATTCCAAATAATTAATTTTTGTTTTATTTATATATAATGGATTATTCAAAAATCTTTTCAATTCCCTCACACACATGATACAGTGTGGGATATGACTTATGTTGCGAGTAGGAATGTTCATAGGTACGGTATCTTGATTCCTAGACTCGGACCCGTATAAAATTATTGCCCCATACCTGGACCATACCCGTACAAGTATGAATATCAATCCCCATCCTTATACCCTATGGGTAGTCGAATATTCACACCTAAAAAATTCTAAATAAATATTTTTTTGAAAATATAAATATAATTTAATTAAAGTAATTTTTTTATTAAATAGATAACAAAAGGATTAAAAGTAAAAGTTACAAATAGTAATTTTATATATATTTAAAATAAAAAATATTACATTATATCATAGTGCAAAATACCGGACCGACAATTGAACCGGCGAAGGGTTCGGGTCACTGGTTCAATGGTTCAATCGCTGGGTCACTGGTTCAACCGGTTGAGCCGGTTTACTTAAATTTTTTTTAAAAAATATACATATTCATCAAATACACATTAATATCTTACAATAATTTAGATCAGATTTGCCCCTAACACTACTTCTATTTGGTATAGATTCAATTGTTTCCTCGGTTGGATTGGATGACATCTATACCAAAAAACATTAATTCAATTCACAATCACTCAATCACATAGTAATCTAGACCAATCAATGAATCAAAGTACCAAATAATCATTCATTCCAGAATACAGACCAATCAAACAATAATCCATTCTAGACTAATCAAATAATCTATTTCACACCAAATCAGACCAATAATTCAGAATTTCAGATTACTAATCTCACATATTCACACCAATAATCAGCCCAATAATCTCAAAAAAAATATCAGTCACGGTGGGGAAGAAATTACTAATCTCAGTCTCAACAATATTCAGAAAAAAAATCTCAGATTACTAATCTCAAAGTTATGAAATTAATGAGTCAAGAAGAAGAAATTTACCTTTGATGAAGATGAGTCAATCACGGCGGGGAAGAGATGAAGATGGCAGCGGCAAGGAAGAGATGAAGACGACAAACAAAGCCTAACCAACAAACGGCGAGACCACGAACAGCGAACCCACGAACGGCGAACCCACGGCGAAGGATGAAGGAACCCACGAACGGCGAACCCACGGATGAAGGAAGAGACCGACAAAGGATGAAGATTGAAGAAGAAAATGGAAATGAGGTGAGATCGGCAAAGGAAATGAGAAGGATGAAGATTGAAGAAAATCTGAAAATGGAACGAAGGAGAAGGAGGCAGACTAGCAGAAGCAGAGTTGAATTTTTTAGGGTTCAAGGAAAATGAAGGAGGCAGACATTGAAATCGGTTTTTTACATTTTAGGGTTTTTCTATTTTTTTTTTAATGTGAACCGGTTGAAACCGGTTCACGGTACGCCGGTTTGCAAGCGAACCGGCGAGTTGAACCGACGACTCGCCGGTTCGCTTGCATTCCGGTATGCAAGCACCCTCTGGACCGGCATGGGCACCGGTTCGCCGGTTGGACCGCTCGGTCCGGTCCGGTTTTTCTTACTCTGCATTATATATGTTAATATATATATATATTTAAAAAAATTAGAACATGTTACTATAGCGGGTAGGATCCAGGGTGGGTATCTTTATCCCTGGACTCGGACCTATATCCGTAATTTTAAATGGATAAATCCTCATACTCAAACTCATTAACTTTTTTACTCGAACTTGTACTTAGACCCAATAGATAAAATTTATGAGCATCTAGCCAATGAGATTTGTCTCACTTGGTCACCTTCCACCTATGACAATTGCATGATTTAGGTTCGATTCTTGGTGATGTCTCATTTGGTGGGTTATCTGTAAGTACTTTTCTAAGTGCTCTTTAAGCCTTAAGGTCTGCCTTGACTCTGGATTGGGGCGTCATCCCCTCACCTAAATTTTTTGTTACCAAAAAAAAATTATGGGTATCTATAGGTATAAGTTTTTTTTTTTATCATCCCTAATTATGAGAATGGTGGAGAAATCCGACCCATATTGTGTGAAGTGTGAACGCATGCTATCTGTAATAATAATATTATTATTATTCGTATTTATTTATTTTAAATAAAAGGAGAAAACAGATATAACTAAAAAAAAAAACATTAAATATTTGTATTGAATGTGACGTTGAGTTGTGGTCAAAATCTTATCTTGGAGGGGGTGAATTAGCCATTGCGTTGCGCAATTCTTCACAGTGGAGAGGCTAAATACGATGCTTCTTCACCAATATTCATTCATTCACTGCATCTTTTCTTAATTATAACTACGCGTTATTGTACTGCGTCACATAATAATAATCGACATATATAGTCTTGGGTCAATATTATTATATACGGCAAATACACGTAATTCTCACAATTCACAAACAAACAAAACGCTTTGTCGTTTACCTCCTTACTTTTCTCATATCACCCACACATGTCAACAAACAACCCCCTCATACAAATTATTATATATAATACAGAGCCTTCCATCACTATTGTGTAAGTCAATTATCTCAGCATAAAGCTTGAGAGTGCTGTAAAATGATCCCCATCAACAATTGTCACAGAGACTCATGCATATATACAAACAATAAACCTCGTTCTAATAATTATAAGACAAAGTGTAAATTTGATTATATATTTTGGGCTCAATTTTTAATTTGATCTTATCTATATTTTTTATTTTTTTATCCTATATCTTTAAGGCAAATAGAATTAGTCTTATATTTTTTTCATTCTAAATTTAGTCTTATATTTTTTTGTCAGACGATGCATAAATAGTTAATAGTCTCATATCTTTGAGACTAATGATGAAAATTTTCGTAAAAATATAAGATCAATTTTGTAACATAACCAAAAGATATGAGATCAAATTTGAAACAAAAAAAGATATGAGAGCAATTCTGCACCTAAATTAAAGATATAAGACTAAAATTGTATGAGTAAAATCACTTTCCAGTCCCTGATTTATACACTCGCTGACAGATAGGTCCCTGAATTTTACCCATTGTACTAGCCGGTCCCCGAATTTTGCAAACGCTGCACTAATTGGTCCCTCCGTCATATTGGCGTTACAAAAATGCTGACGTGGCCATAACGGACGCTGATGTGTCCCGTTATGCGCTGACGTGTCCCGTTATCGCCACGTCAGATCCCGTTATATTCAAAAAAAAAAAAAACTGTCACGTCATAAAATAGTGATACATAAGCATTTTCTCATTGCACTTATAGGTCCTTGACTCATTTTTATTCCATTATTCTTAATTCCCCCTCTTTTTTATCATCTTCATTCGTTTTAGTCCCAAATCCTCAAAATAAAATTGTAAAGTGTCCCAAAACTCTTTCAAACATTTCAATTTAGTCCTTAAAAAATATTAAAAACCCTAAACCCTAAACCTTAAAACCCTAAACCCTAAAAAAAAGTCTAAGTTCAACAATTAGGTTCTTGACCCATTTTTATACCATTATTCTCAATTCCCCCTTTTTTTCATCATCTTCATTCATTTTAGTCTCAAATCCTCAAAATAAAATTGTAAAGTGTCCCAAAACTCTTCCAAACATTCAAATTTAGTACTTAAAAATATTAAAAACTCTAAAAGCTAAATCCTAAAACCCAAATTCGTTCATCATCATCATGGTCATCTTCATTCATCTTCCAAATTCGTTGCTGATTTTCATCCTTCTCCCACTTTTCTTCACCCAACGAAATCGAAATCGAATTGAGACCAAGCGTTAGTCTGAGAGCGAAATCGAGAGGGAGAGAGAGAGAGAGAGACAAAGGCTGTCGGAGAAGATGCTGATTTCTGGGTTTGGTTTCTTAGTTTGGAGGATTTATGAATCCGATTTCTGGATTGTCACTGATTTCTTCTATTTTCGCTTTCGTTTCTAGGTAATAGACTTTGATTTGCTGTGATTTATGTCCTGAAGAGCCATGATTAAAGAAGAAAAGAAGGAACGCGGTTTGTTTTTGATTTCATCTTCGTCGATGATTTGCTTTGACTGATTTAATCTTCATAAGCATATACGAAAAATCTTACGCGATTACGTTTTTGTCGACGATTTGTTTCTGATTTCATCTTCCTGTGTATGATTTCAACAATGTGGAAGTTTTTTTTAAAAAAAAAAAAAATCTGAAAGATGAAGATGATGATGATGATGATGATGTTCGAATGGGGGGTTTAGGGTTGAATGATGATTTCAATTTAGTCCTTGCGTATCAATTTAGTCCCTGAAAGATTCATGAATTAAGGACTAAATTGGAATGTTTGGAAGAATTTTAGGACACTTTACAATTTTATCTTGAGGATTTGGGTTCAAAATGAATGAAGATGATCAAAAAGAGGGAGAATTGAGAATAATGAGATAAAAATGGGTCAGGGACCTAATTGCTCAAATTAGATTTTTTTTAATGTATATGTTGATATAGCATCTAATTACACATGTGGCAGGATTTTTTTTTTTTGAGTATAACGGATACTGACTTGGCAGTTAACGGACACATCAGTAAATAACGGGCCACATTTGACTTTGTTAGTGTCACGTCAGTTTTTTTTTGTAACTCCAATTTGATGGAGGGACCTATCTGTATAACATTTTTATAATTCAAAGACCGAGTTGCTAATTTCCAAAATTCAGGACTGATCTGCCACCACCTGTAAAAGTCAAGGACCGTCTTACAAGTTTACTCATTAATTAATGTTAGACATCAAAATGCGTTGTTCAACTATTCTGGGGCATATGGCAGTGGAAGAAAATGCTGATTATATATAGTTGACAATTTCGTTGGAAATGTTTAGAGGAAATATTTAGCACACACGTTAGGGTTTAGGGTTTGGGGTTTTAAGGTTTAGGGTTTTTAATATTTTTAAAGACTAAATTGAAATGTTTGAAAGAGTTTTGGGACACTTTACAATTTTATTTTGAGGATTTGGGACTAAAACGAATGAAGATGATAAAAAAGAGGGGGAATTAAGAATAATGGAATAAAAATGGGTCAAGGACCTATAAGTGCAATGAGAAAATGCTTATGTGTCACTATTTTATGACGTGACAGTTTTTTTTTTTTTTTGGAATATAACGGGATCTGACGTGGCGATAACGGGACACGTCAGCGCATAACGGGACACATCAGCGTCCGTTATGGCCACGTCAGCATTTTTGTAACGCCAATATGACGGAGGGACCAATTAGTGCAGCGTTTGCAAAATTCGGGGACCGGCTAGTACAATGGGTAAAATTCAGGGACCTATCTGTCAGCGAGTGTATAAATCAGGGACCGGAAAGTTATTTTACTCAAAATTGTATCAATTAAAGATATGGGATCATATTGGGAATTGATTACAAGATATGATACAAAATTTTCACGACCTAATTTGATATAAGGTATGAGACAAAATTTTCACTCTCACCTAATCATAAAAGATATAGAGTAAACTACCATTTGGGTCCCTGAAAAATGTAGGCACTAGCAGATTGGTCCCTAGATTAACGAAATAGGCAAATACGTCCCTTAAATTTACAATCGTTACTCAAATTGACCCTTCTATCAAGTGGACGTTTCAAAAAAAGGTGATGTGACCGTTAAGTGCTAACGTGGCACGTTAAGTATCAGATATTTCAATTAACGAATGTTGAGTATCAGATATATTTGATTATTAAATAAGATACCTTATCTTATATTCGTTATTTTTCAGGTATTTTACATATTTCAAGTATTTATTGGATACCGGATATGGATATGATACAGATACAAATACGGATATTAATTTATTAGATGCAAATAAAGTACAAATATAAGATATGATAAATGGATACAAATGCAAATAGTAATAAAATTATCAACTATCCTACCCAATACCCTTATTCAAAATTAAATAAGATGCCTTTATGTTCTTATATATATATATATTACACTGATAATATAGTTAGTAATTAAAAGTCCCACATTGGATAAGTTGAAAAGTTGGGAAGAAGAGTGTTCATATGTGAAGAGTCATAAACACTTATGTATTGATGGTCATAAACAATTTTGTGAATTTGAAGGGACATGACTCTTCGTGTATGAAAGGTTATAACTGTTTATTAAAGGGGCGTGAATGATAAGTTATGACCAATTATTAAGATAGAACATAAAAGGATGTGATCAGTGGAGGAATATAAGTAGCATCTCTTCTCTTAAACAATTAATCACAATCAAGAAATATAATCTTCAACTTTTCCTTCCTAAACTGTGTTAACAAGATATTATAGTCTTGCTGGCTATAATATCAGGCTTTGTAAATCCTGGAGGAAATCCGTCATAAAACCCCAGTAGCAAACGAATAGTGGAGGCTTAATTTCCTTAAGGATAATGATTACACTATCAAAACCTATACTATTTTTCTAACATACACATCATATAATCATCGTTCCTCTATATTTTTCTTCTCTCATATTTTTCTTTAATTTATGAACATATTTATATTATTATTATTTTTAACTTGGATTTTCCAATTATCAATATGCAAGATTTTATAAAAACTTTAATATCTTTATATTTTTTTATTAATTTTTCAAAAATGTAATAAAGATAGTGATTTATTATTAATTTAAATACTTTTATAACTAGTTTAAAATGTTGTTTTCTTAAAAAGAAAACATTAGCAAACATTTGAATATGTACAAAATTCATGAACATTTATATTCTACGGAGACACTTGCCACTTGTTTCTGTTTATTCTTACAAGTTGTTATGCAAATTGAGATTCAATGTCTTTGTTGAAATCCTATATAATATATATTATTCAGTTATAGATAATTTATGAATAAATCCAATTTCTGCAGTCCTAGGCTCCTAGCTAGCTAGTTGATATGTTATTATTGACTAATTGCTTCTTTTGGCCAAATATTGTTTAATTCTGTGTATTTTTTTTTAAATGCAGATAATTAAAAATTGCAAAGAATTCAAACTTGGATAAATTCTTGATAATCCTCAAATTATTTATTTGTCGTTTTCCTCTTTGGTTTAATTAGTTGGTGTTGTAAACTCGCATGCCTGACGCCGCCAATATTGTTAATTTGTTATGAAACACTGACCATGATATTGATATATATACCATTCACTACCCACTAGTCTTTTTTTTTTTCCTTTTTAAATACAAGAGTTATTTATCATATTGATTTTTAAACAGCTTAAGGGTGTGTTTGGATTAGAAGTAGGTAATGAAATGATGATTTTATGTAATGAAATGGTAATGAGAAAATTATGTAATGAAAATGGTGTTTGGATTAGTTTGAGATGTAATGAAAAAAGTAGGATGTGAAATTATGAAAAAAGGGTATGTAATGATTGTGGTTGGTTGAAATAAATATATGGGTTTTTTTTAAATTGTACAGGGGTAGAATTGATTCTTGATAATGGAAAAAGATAGAAATAAAAAAAATAATATTTTGACTTTTTGGTTGTGGTGGTTATGAAATGAAATGGTAATGAAATTGTCTCGGAATTTATGCTAGATGTGAATATTTGTAATGAAGGTTGGAGTAATATTATGTAATGAAATAAAAGGACCAAAATGTAAATAACATGAAAATTTTTAAAAACCTACCATTTGGTCTATGATTTTATATAAATTGAACGAATCGGTCCTTACGAAAGTGAAATATATCTCTTGACCCGTAAAAAATTGCATTCATCAACGATTGGGTTTCTATATTGCAAACTTTCCTCCAAAAAATAAATTGAAGGACCAAAATGTTATCCACGAAAAAAATGTGGGACCAAAAATTATATATTAATCAAAACGGTTTGTCTTTTTGCGGGTAATAATATGACCGTTGAT